>VDFB02277550.1:0-26826 GCA_007258455.2 Sequoia sempervirens
TACTTCTACTCCTACATTGCATTAGAGAGCAGGAACATTGTCAGGGTCAGCCTCAGGACCGTCATCCACTTATAGCACTATGGCTGCATCACAACAGGGCAAGGGGAAACGCAAGATGCAAAGTCAGCCTAACCCCATAGCTGATTTATTTAATGTGCACCTGAGGGATCAGATAGATGATTCCATTGGCAGGTTCTTTTTTGCCAATGGAATCCCATTCCATGTAGCTCGCTCTCCTTATTATAAGGAGATGATGTCGATGGTGGCGAAGGGAGGACCATCATATGTGCCACCAGGTGAGCACAAATTGAGGACCACGATCTTGGATAACAACTATGCCAAGATCAATTCATTGATGGAGACGATGAGGGCATGTTGGGAGGAGTCTCGATGTAGCATAGTTATGGATGGGTGGACGGACATTAGGCATTGTCCACTCATCAATGTTATAGTTACATGTTCAGAGGGGCCATTCTTTCTCAGGGCGGTTGATTGTTCAGGGCATCGAAAAGATGCTGATTTTCAGTTTGAGATCCTTCGGGCAGCTATTGAGGAGATTGGGCCACAAAATGTGGTCCAAGTAGTGACAGATGCAGCACATGTGTGCAGAGCTGCAGGGAGGCTTATAGAGGCATCATACAGACACATTTGGTGGACTCCATGTTGTGTGCATGCCATGAACAATGCACTCAAGGACATGGGGAAGATTGAGTGGATTAGAGGAGTGGTCAGCAATGCTAGAGATGTGCAGATTTATATCTGCAACCACCACACTTCACATGCCATCTTCAGGAGCTTCGCGAAGAAGGAGTTCTTGAAACCAGTTGAGACCAGATATGCATCCTATTTCATTCTTTTGGAGAGAATGCTTGAGTTGCAAGAGCCACTGCAAGTCGTGGTTATGACACAAGAATGGAATCGTTGGGATGGGTCCAGGACAGAGCAGGGGAAGAGGGTGAAGGAGATAGTGAAGAGTGATGCATTTTGGCATGATGCAAAATATATTGTCCCCATCATTACACCAGTTGTACAGGTCATCAGATATGGGGATGGGGATGCACCTAACCTTGGGGGGGTGTATGAGTGCATTGATTCTATGCTTGGTCAGATGAGGGCAGCTGTGCAAGAGAAGGACCCCACTTTAGCGTTCTACAATGTTTACATTCAGCCTATTATTCGGCGTAGATGGGACAGCCTAAACACTCCCTTGCACATGGCTGCTTATGCATTGAATCCGAAGTGGTACATGCCTAGGCCTGGGAGAGTTACACCGATTCAGGATGATGAGGTGAAGGAAGGGTTCTTCAAATGCATTGATAGGATGTATGATGTTGAAGCTGCTGGCACCATTCGCACTGAGTGGACGAAATTTGCTACTCTTAGGGGTTATAAGGCTGCAGCAAAGGCGGACATAAGAACTATGGCACAGGAGGATCCGATTTTGTGGTGGACTTGTCATGGACCGAAATCACTGACTACCACACTAGCCATTCGTTTGCTGTCCCAGGTTTCTAGTTCTTCAGCTTCTGAGAGGAACTGGTCTACTTATAGCTTCATCCACTCTCTTAAGAGGAATAGACTTTCCTCTAAGAGAGCAGAGAAGCTAGTGGCTGTACATAGTGCCTTGCGTATCACTGACCGCAGGACACGTGTGTACAAGGAGAGCCCAGTAGCACGATGGGATGTAGAGGCAGAGGAGCCATCACAGATTGATGAGGATGAGGATGCTTCAGATATAGGGTTGGTTGGTGTTCCTTTGGCGGATCTTGACCTTGAGGAGTCCAGTGGTTCTAGTGATGAGGAGTGTGCCGACCTCCCGAGGGATGATTAGAGGCCTCTGCCTCCTTCACTACATTTTGTCATTGTGACATTTTGATTTTGTACTTGTTTTGATATCATATAATCATGCTACTCATTGTAATCATCTTTATAATCAGATATTTTTGATATAATATAATAGAAATCTTCCATTTGCCGATGCAACAATTGTTACATTGTAGTATTGAGTATTACTATTCTAATTTCTAATTAGTAATTCATCATTCGATACTGAAAACTTCAATATTCAATGTTCAATGTTCAAGTACTAATTTAGTATCTCAATTTTGCTATTTTACTTCTTAATAGTCTTATACATCTTTTTATAACTAGCATTTTAAGTACCATATGTATAGTATATAGTATATACACCCCGTCCCCTCAGTCCCCGCCCGTAGATCCCCGCCCGTCCGAGAGTAGGCCCTTTGTCCCAGTCCGAACCAGATCCCACAGCGTCTCGGCGTCCCCGTCCCCGACGCCCGGTTGGAACATAGGATGTTCTAAAGCGAGAGCAATGTCGTTAAAGAAAACTAAAGCTAAAAAACTGAAAGATGATAAAACGTACTAAAGCAAACAAAAGTTACTAAAAACACACTAAGTTAACTAAAAGAAAGCTAACCGCTAATAAAGGCTAAGATGGCCATTAATATTACATTTAATATTTTAATACCCTCCTTTAATGGTCATCGTACAAACAAAAACTAAGTCTACCCATATTCAAATGGTGTGTTGGTCATCAAAATGCATAGTATGTAGTCTCCTTCTGCTCAATATGCTCCGCCACGTGAGCACTTGCTGAAACACTTCCTAGTTGGACTTTTCATCAACCAACCGCTTTCTACAATACCTCTGTATATGACCAATCTTCCCACAATAATGGCAAGTAATAGACTTCTTAGAGCCCTCCTCTGAATTACCTCGTCCTTTCTGCTGAGTGGACTTGCCTTTGCAAACGTCCTTGGCAGTAAATGCTTGTTCAACACTGGGAGACTCATTGTTGCTCCCAAACTGCTTCCTCCACCTATCCTACTGCAAAAGCTTGTTGCACAATTCATCGAACTTCAAGTCAACATTGGTGGACATAATGTTGAGTGTTTCGATGAAGTGCTCATAGGAACATGGCAAACTTTTCAAAGTGATCACCACCATATCCTCCTCTTCCATCTTACAACCAATGGCCTCCAATTGGTCGCGAATTTTTTTTATTTTCATCAAGTGCTCTTGCAAAGACACTTGGTCATCCATCATAATAGAAAGCCCTTCCCTTGTCAGAGGTCTCATGAAGATCTTTCAAATGCTTTCAGATCTCCGCAGTAGATTTACCAAATGGTGTTTCTGGTAACATCTCATCGGCGACAATTAATTTAAGAAGCATAACTGCCTCCCTATTACCTCCATCATACTTGTCTTGATCCTTCCCAGCAGAAGTGGGATGAACTTTTGTACCTAGAACAAGCACATCCAGACATCAGTACTCAAAGATGGTAAGCATCCTCTACTTCCACATGTTCTAATTCTTTCCCATTGAACCTCTACGTATTTTCCAACATAACATTGGACAAAGATGTCATCCCTCTCGTTTTCCAAAGCTCAAAAAATGAGGTAACACTGTGATCAATTGGCACACCTTTCACAATTTTTCAAAAATCGTCTTAAAAGAGGCTTCGAAATGCAAGATTTTCAAAAAACCTAAAACTCTCAAAAGTAAGATTGTTTTAGAAAAATCCTCAAAACTTCTAAAAGATAGCAAAATATAGAAAATTTTTCAAACTCTTTGCAAAATATATTTGTCAACCAGAAAACCATGTCAAAGCTGGTACAAAAAATTAATTCTTCATACTAGCATGAAATATCAAAACCCACCTTGAACCTAGAACAAATTTAAGCGAGAAAAGAGAAAAACCAAGAGCTGGAACCTAGATGATTTAAGCAAAAAAAATCCACAAAACTCCAAGAAAAACGATCTACAAATGAGGAATTGCTGTACACATAGCCCAGTCCACATAGACACAAGACCACGAGTAGCAAAATGATGAATTTTTGAAAACCTATGCAAAACCTGTCACAAAACAAACCCTCGAATAGGCGATTTCCAACAAAATCTGCAAGAAAGGACCTCAGAAAATCATGCCAAAGAAGCATGTCAAGTCCACAAGAGAAACTGTCCATACGCAAAGAGAGGATTGATAACCCAAAAGGAGCAGGCCAGCGGTTGTAAAAGCGATTTTCTTTTGATGAAAATAAAGAAACCCCACGGCGCCTTTAGATGAGTCAAATGCCATAGGAGAGTCCCAAAAAGCGATTTTTAACAAACAAAATGCCAATAAACTTGCTCAATCCGGAGTGCGAGAAAATTCAGGAGTCGCTAGATTTCACAAAGCTCGAGAAAACGCTGACTTGAAACTATGCAATCTGCAGGAAAAGAAAAGCAGCTTAGTAAGATTAGTCCACGAAACTCTCGGAAAAAACAAAGCGAACCAATCCACGAATCTCCTCAAACAATAGCTTGTGATTTTCAGAAAAAGGACCTCGAATCTTCACTAGAAACTTCATGAAAATCCACCTTAAAACCCTTGAAAATCTCTTCAAAATCTGTTCACAAATTTATTTTTTTAAATTTCATCAATTTAAAAAATCAGCTAAAATCGAAATATCTATGTCAAGCCGCTATAACCTAAGCTCTGATACCATGAAATGATTAATGATATTCATGATTGTGTGTAAGTACAAAGGAGAGGAATACTCCTTATAAAGGAAATTACAAGACGATGTTTCCAAAACAAAACAATCATTAACTGAAGAAAACTAAAGCTAAAAATCTAAAAGATGTTAAAATGTACTAAAGCAAACAAAAGTTACTAAAAACACACTAAGTTAACTAAAAGAAAGTTAACGACTAATAAAGGCTAAGATGACCATTGATATTACATTTAATATTTTAATAGGGTCCAAGATACACTCTCCTCCTTCCCTTTGGTTACCTCTCTATCATTATCCACTTTTATAGTTAACTTCCTCCCAACTCTACATCACCCACCACCAGATTGCAACCCTCAAACGAAAAAATAAAGCTGAATGCCAAAGCAAGAATTTCATCATGCCATAAAAAGAACACAAAATGTATAGGAGCAGACAAGAGAAAGAAATACAAGTTTTTTAATCTTTTTTTGAATTCAAACTGTTAACGCAAGTCTAACTCAACTCATAGCCTGGATTTATCATCTAGCAATTGCCCTCTTGCTAACCATGGAAATGTAAAGGTAGAAGATTTTCATCCTTCACATGTTATCTTGTTCCAATGCCTTATAGACAAAAGTGAATTAGAGAATGATATACTGCAAATATGAAATAAGAGCTTTTACAGGAAGAGAACAAATGAGCAAAGTTCAAAATTATATTATTCACAAGATCTGACAGGTCAAGTGGATCCTGTAAAATGTCCCTCTTATGTCTCCCTCAAAAATAAACATATTATAATAATTTGCAAGTGTGAAAGATAAAAAGATGTTATGTCAGTCACAAGAAATGCAACCTGTTGACTTCTATCAATTCATTTCCTTTGTGTTGTCATTTTTAGAAACTCTGCAGGACAACCATGCAGAACAACATTGAAACTATCAGAGTTGTGTAGCATAGACAAAATGTTAAGAGCTTTGTGATATGACCACACATGTAATAACCGTAGGGTTTTTCTTCATCTGTTTAACTAGTTTCAGATCTTTCATTTCCAGTTAAATCTACACCACAACAGTAATGCCAAGTCAGATCTTTCATTTCCAGTTAAATCTACACCACAATAGTAATGCTAAGTTTGTCCAAAATTCAGAAAGAGAACTCAATTTCAAAACATATGTTTCAATTACAGAATAGATGCACAAACAGTTCAAAATCAGAGAGCTGTAAATAGAACCTGATCTAGTACAAGGCTTACGTAATGTGATTGGCTTTCAACTTCTGTAACGTCTAGTTTCCTAATGATGAATTCTGATGTGGTGCTGCCAATATTAGTTGGAGTCTTCCTTCCAAGCTGCCCAGTGGCCTAAGGCGTGAAACCCTCGGTGAATGGTACCCGAAGCACCTTAACTCTTGAAACTCCTGTGCAACAATCTATCCCATGGAAAGGTGACCTCTATCTAGTCTCTTCTATAGGTATTAGGTCTAAAAACACCTCTGATCATTGTTGTAGGTAATCAGGACTCTTAATGAAAATATGTCAAACCTGCACTCTACTGTTCACTACAGGCACTCAAATCTAGGGTAGTGGCATGCCTCTTTAGATGGGTGTTTGACAATGATCCTTTGGCTAGATTGATTGATGAGTATGCCCTGTTGATGGCAGCTGCAATCGCTTGGTTTCCAAAGGATATCTCTCAGCAGCCCTATGAAATTTCACCCAACACTCCACCCTATGGCCCAACACCAATTGGAAATGTTCAGATCAAATGGATGACCTACGGCCTAGTATAGTCTTGACGCAACCCTTCAAGATTTGGCAACCACCTATAGGTTAGACTTGTCTTAGGTTAACGCTGCAAGTAGGGTTTGAAAATGCAATTTTTGAATAGAAAAGTTGATCAGATAAGGGTACAGTTTGCATCCCAACCTTGTAGGGTAATTGAGATTTTTGTCCCAGCTAACCAACTCAGGATTTCTCCCAAAATCACAATCAAAGTCTCCATTGGCACCCAGCACACAGCAACCGCCTAAATACCTATTGGAAAGGGGCACTAGGGCCCGAAATTTGTGCCTAGATTTGAAATTCAAAATTTTCAACTTACTTTATTTTATTTCATATTTCTTTATTTTATTGCAAATTTAATGTTATTTTATTTATATTTATTTTTAAATATTTAATAAATAATATATTTTACTATGATGTTAAAAAACACCTTTTATAAAAGTGGATGTTGGTAGACTTAGCAAGAGGGGACATGACAATCCTCCCTTCCCCAAATTGCTTGCCCTCAAGCAATTTCAAACTCCGGTGCTCAAAAATATCCACTCCTTCCCATGTATAGCCTCCTCAAGTGGAAGATTCTTCCATTTCACCAAATATTCTAGAATGACCTTGTCTTTTAGCTTCTTCTCTCACATCAATGATAGCCTCGGGCTCCAAAATCAATTTTCATTCATCATCAAGTGGTGGCAATTCTAATGAATTGTAACTTGCTATCCAAGGGCCATCTTTAAACAAAATACATAGAAAACATTGTGAATCATGTTTTTTGGAAGTTCCAACGATATGCAACCTCTCCTACCCTCCTTATCATCTTATAGGGTCCATAGAACCATGGCTTAAGCTTTCCACACTACTTCCCTTGAGGGAAGACTGTCTATAGGGTTGTAATCTCAAGAAGACCATATCTCTTACCTCAAAAACTCTCTCCATTCGATGGCGATCACCATCCGAAAGAATCGAATCCATGAACAAATAGCATCATAACAATAGAGTGCCTTGAAAGGAGTCATATCTATAGACAAAAAATGAGTAGAATTGTAGCAACCCTCCCTAAGGTGGAGCCACTTAATCCAAGTTGTTTGCTACCCTATAACATAGTTCTTCAAGTATCCTTCCATCCAATTGTTCAAAATTTATGTTTACCCATCAATTTGAGGATGGTACCTAATGCTTGGGATCAATTCCATACCTATCAATTTACAGAGTTCTTACCAAAACAGGCTGATAAATCTATTGTCCTTGTCACTTACAATGTTTCTTGTCAGCCCATGAAGTCTTAAAATCTCTCTAAAGAACAAATCAGCCACTTGTGGAGACTTATATTTTGAAGATATAGCATAAAAATGAGTATATTTAGTGAGTATATCAACAACCACATAGATACAATTGTAATGTCCCTTCTTGGGATCTTCTTGATTTCTGTCCTAATATAACAATTCTAGCTTCAGTCTAAGAAGGTAATTCATTTTCAATCCTAACTTTATAAAAATATTATGAAATGTAATACACGATTTAAGATAATCTTGGTTTAGGTCCTACAATATTATTAATAATCACTAAGATAGTCAACAGAGATAGTCAACAAATGGGTGGAAGGGTATCTCATGAACTATGTATCAAGGGAGCAGAGATCTTGGATTAAATGGTTGCATCTTGTGGAATATTGCTACAATTCCATTGATCACATGTCCATCAGGATGTCACCCTTCATGGCCCTTTATGGATATGAGGCACCTAACTTTTTGGATTTTCTCTTTGGAGATAGTCAAGTGCCTAAAGCATGGGATTTGTTGCAAGAGAGTCAAGATGTTATGAAATTTTTGAAGTAAAATTTGCAACAAGCTCAGAATTAGCAGAAGTTATATGCTGATCAACATTGAGTGGAGCGTAGTTTTGATGTCGGGGATATGGTGTATTTGAGGCTTCAGCCTTACAGACAGTCTTCTCTCAAGAAGAGTGGTGTTGAGAAGCTTAAGCCTAGATTTTATGGTCCTTTCAAAGTGTCCAAGAGGATTGGGGAGGTCACCTATGAGCTTGAGTTACCAACTAGTAGAAGGTTCATAATGTATTTCATGTATCCAGGCTTAAGAAGGCGCTAGTACACAATGTGGTTCCTTCTTCAAAGCTGCAACCATTAGATGAGGGTAAGTTGATTTTGATTCCAGAGGCCATTATAGATTCCAGAGAGTGGACACTTCGGAAGAGGGTTATTAAGGAGTATTTGTAAAATGGAAAAACTTGCACGTGGAGGATGCGAAAAGGGAAAACGAGCAGATTCTACAGCATCCAAAGTTGAGATTGCTTGAGGACAAGCAATTTTGGGAAGGGTGGATTGTAATGTCTCCTTTGTAACAAACTATTCAGCAGTCTAGCAGAGTTATCCTATTTAGTAGTTCCCATAGGCCAACAAAGTTATGGTTAGTGAACTTTGGTGATAATCTATCCAGCATGGTGTGGTTGGGAGTGGTGTAACACAGTTTTTTGGAGTGTTTTTGGTGATTTCTCCCATACTATTTTTAGTAAGTCAATCATAGGCACTGACGGAGCTAGTTGTCTATCCTGCTATTTTTAGTATTGTCGGTGGATGTTATTTTCAGTATTATTGTGGCATTGGTTATAGTCCGATGAATTTAAATTAAATAACGGTAAGTTATGAATCGATAAATTTAAATTAAAGTTTTAACTTTATCGTTATTTTAATTTAAGGACTATTGTGGGCACCAAGGATAAAGTGAAATATTTAATTTAAATAGTATGGTCCTTTTATGTGTTTGGGCGCCACTTTGGAGGAATTAAAATAAAGTTGAATATTTAAAAAAATGGAAAAGCCAATGAGGGGTGGGGGTTTTGAGAAGGATATAAAAGTGACCTTTTGTGAAACTCATTCTTTATGTTGATTTTGGCATGTCAATGTTTCCATTGCTGGAGGAGCTATTCTTCATGAGGATTTGTGAGGACGAAATCCCTTGCAGGCAACATCTCCTACGTTGGTGAAAGATCCAATCTGGAAGATTTGTGGTGATTTCCATTCAGGGATCACATCTGAGCTTATTTGGGGAGTTTTTTGAGGGTTTACAGGTCTGAATATTCAAAATATTGGGTTGAATAGTGAACAGCAGGATTATGGTATTCATTTCAAATCAGAGAACACTTCGCTTTGCTGGTTGAACCTTTTCTGAGCAGGCTGTACTCCTGTCCTGGGCACTTGCAGGCTTGTATGGTGCCATTTCATCACAATGCGAATGCTATAATTCGCTGGGTTGGAGGAAGACAAAGAAAGTCAGTAATTGCAGACTGAGCAGCTTAGAGGGGAATTTATTGCATTTCCAACTTGCCACAGGGGCCGTACGACTTCCAGTAGGGGCGTGGGAAGATGCAGCAGCCAGGCACCTAGGGTTTGGTGTCTTTTCTACTCATATTTGGAGGCATCCAGCTCTCAGTTAATGCCCAACAGTCTTCTGAAGTGTTTCCAGGTATTCCTAGGGTTTGGCGACCTCATTTGGAGACTCTATGTTGCTGTAGCTAATGCTATTACAGACCTGAACATGTACTGCAGAACTGAGTATGTAAAAGGTTACTTATTTCAATAAGAATACTTCTAAATTGCTGGTGTGAAATCAAATACTTAGTTGTGATGCATTTGCTCTTATGCTTATCATTTCATTTCGAAGAAGTTCAATGTTAAATTGTTACAATTTTACTGCAATCTTTCAATGAGACTGTTCCTTTCATTTCGTACATTTATACACCAAACTTCAAGTGAAAACTCAGAAAAAACACAAAAAAATTGGGGCTAGACTACAATTTAACTCCTATGCAGCAATATATCTCAGGGAAAGGCACCCTTCTCTATTTGGACTTTTCTATAGGGATTAGGTCTGAAACACCACTCTAATCATTGATGTAGGTAATCAGGACTCTTAATGAAAATATGTCAAACCTCCACTCTGTTAATTGTGTGGGCCCTTAGATCTAGGGTAGTGGCATGCTTCTTGAGACTAGTGTTTCACAGCGATCCTCTAGTTGGATTGGTGGATGAGTATGCCCTATTGATGACAGCTACAGTCACTTGGCTTCCAAAGGATATCACTGAACAACCCTATGAAATTTTGCCCAGCAATCCACCATATGGCCCAACGGCAATTGGAAATCTTCATATCAGCAAATGGACGACCTACAGCCCAGTATAGTCTTGATGCAATCCTTCAAAATTTGGCGACCACCTATAGACTAGACTTGTCTTAGGTTAACACTGCAAGTAGGGTTTGAAAATGCAAGCTTTGAATAGAAAAGTTGATCAAATAAGGCTAGGGTTTGTGTCCCAACCTTGTAGGATAACTGAGGTTTTCATCCCAGTTAACCAACTCAAGATTTCTCCCAAAATTCCAATCAAATTCTCCATGTACTAGTGTCCAACACACAACAGCAGCCTAAATCCCTATTGGAAAGGGGCACTAGGGCCCAAAATTGGCACCTCGATTTTTAATTCAAAATTGTTAACTTACATTATTTTATTTTATTTTATTTATATTTATTTTTAAATATTTAATATTTAATATTTTTTATTATGGTGTTAAAAAACACCCTTTATTAAAGTGGATGATAGTTTACCTAACCAAGAAGGGACATGACAACATATTCCATGCAAGGTCCTGAAGCTTGTGGTGAATAAGGTATATGGCATAGAGTATTGTCATTGTACTGTGCTACAAGCAAACTGCCAAAACCTCATAGATTAGTTGTACCTCTTAAGAAGCAATGGTCCCCATTACGACAAGTTGCTAAAGAATATGTGGAAAGTTGTTGGCAAATTGAACTTTGATGAACCATTTCATTTAAGAAGGAACTTGATCTTCTTTCATGATTTGGTAAAGAGGAATCACTTTGTATCTTGTGTATTTGACCCTGGCATCAATGACAGTCCATTTTTGCATAAATGTCACAAGTAAGATTGATTTCTATTAGCTTAAATTCTTCTACAGCATATGGTGTATCCAACAAAGATGGACAGCAATGGTGCAAGAGTTTTGAATTACAAAGGGGATACAAATAATGACATAGAATAAGCTATGTCAACAGGTGCCAATGACTGGAAACCCAAGCAAACCTATAAGGTTGTTGGATAGAACTGTTTAGAGCTCTATTGCAGTTATGCTGAATGGAAGGAAGATATTTGTCCCAAGTGCAATCCTTCCTGGAATTGTACATTCTAATAAGATGTGTGATCATGCTATGTACCACATAGTTTGCCTTTCAGTTTGTGGATGGCATGTAACTGATTTTGTCAGCATTGTGTACATCATTCATCAAAGCGCTTCACAAAATATGACTCAAGAATCTTGTTCCCCAAGCAGATATTATGGCAGATGGTAATCCAAAGTAAATACATACATTCTGACAGTAAAATTAAGTTTCTAGAATTGAGATAGTCTCTCTGCATGGCACGAGAATTGCCACCTTCAAGAACCAATCAATTGCTTCATAGACACAATATTAGCATGCTTAGTAGTAAGTATATATAAAAGGAAATCCATGGAAATTGATCTACACTGATTGTTCGGTAATCCCCAATAGGTACCTTGCTTCTTGTTATCTGGTTTGGTTATGGTATAGAGTCCAGATGATACATGATTTGGTTTATTTTATAAAACTTGACCTAAAATGTAGGCGCCCACTAGGACGCATTCTAACCCCAAGGATCGCAAGATAGGGAAGAAACATTCCACTGCCATTCCTGAACACATCTCCCATGAGAGGATGTCCAGGGATGTCCTATCATCTTGAGGACAATCTATGGAACATCCATGCTTTCTTCAAAACTCCTATGGATGTCCTAGCAGTCCAAAAAAATCAATTAAATTTAAAAAACATAAAAAATTAACCATCAGCTCTTTGATATCCATTCTGTTATATAAAAGAAAGAACTCAGCCAAGAGGGCATCATTAGTTAGAAGTACAGAACAAATTACAAAACATAGCCATTAATGAAAATCAGGGATAAGATGAAAGGAAAGAAAAATTGCGTCCTCATATTATTGGTGGTCAAAGGTTTATTCAAATGAAAGCTAAGAGCCTTGTTCTAGGTGGAGGTTAAGTAAACATTAAATTACTAATGTGTGAGAGGCTGCCCACAAGCGTCAAGAAGAGATCCTTACCCTATGTTTTTTTGAGGAAATATATTCAACCATTCAAACTTATTTTTTGTTAAATGATGTCTTAAATGTCTTTATAAGACTAGACAAACCTACAGCAAGTGAATTAAACTCATCAAAATCATAATTGAATCAGTTCAAACTGGCATTATATGGGCTTATGTTTATATTTTTAATAGATATATTCTGATGTTGAAGTTTTTAACATTCAGTGTCTTTTAGTTTCTAAGTTATTTTGAGTAATTTTGATTTACTTGAATTTCAAAATTTGAGATATTCATTTTTATATATTACTAATAGTTTAATAACCATTCCAATGCATTCCGGCAAATCAGGAAACATATGTGACCCAAAAAGAAACTTCAAAACTGCATGTCTTTTCACCTCCTAGATGGCATATAACCTTGCCAATGTGAGCCTACCATAACAGCATTTGACCCTCTACCTTGTGCAGTACACATAAATGTCCTAGATGGCACAAGAGTTCATCCTGCTAGTAATGATCTGAATTTGTTTTACCACTATTTAATCCCTGGGAGATATCTCCCAACTCTTGACTCATATTTGTACAACTCTAACCAAGTGCTGGTCTCATGACCACATTCATCAAGAAAAAAAATATTAATTTATACAAGCAGTCTACACAACAATCTGCTACTACACTAGCACTTCCCTTCCTGTGCCCAATGTTCAAGTGAAACAACTAAGCATATGAACACCAGTTTTTCTGTTGTTCTTGCTCTAATATGTTCTTTCTTTGCAAGAACTGCAATAGATTGCAATCCGTATGGATGGTGATCTCTTTTCTAAATAATAAAATATGTACTGCTTTTGATGCATAGATGCTGGGACAATGACATAAATTTTTCAATCATGTGGACTATTTTCTCAGCACCACAGTGAATGTCTTCCTAAGGTAAGCAACCAGGTGAACAAATGGACAAGGATTGCTGAAAGTGTGCATTCACATGTATTAGTCCCAATCGCAAATGATTGCTAAAGATCAAATAACACCTGGAATAGCACGAATTGAAGTCATCATTTCAATTCTCTAAATGTTTTCTATAGTGCAGGTAATCAGGTGAAAACTGCTTTGGCACAACCTTGGTAACTTGATTCAATAGCCAAAGGGATCTTAGTAAAGAATTTGGCACCAGGGAGCTAGTCCAATAGGTCCTCAATACTGGGAAGTGGATGGCGATTCTTCAAAGAGATCCTGTTGAGAGTCTAGCAATTGATGCACAAACTTAACATATCATATTTCTTTTGTGTAAGCACAAAGGGGCTGCCACAAGGCAAAAAGTTGGGCCTAATGTGTCCCTTCTCTACACACTCATGGGTATGTCATTTAATCTCTTCATTCTCTAGGAATGTGTAGTGGCAGAGAGAGGCATTAGGAGGTAGTTCACAAATGAGATCAATATCATGCTTCACTGCACACTATTTAGGCACTCAAGTGGTGCACAAAGAAATAACCTTGTATCCTCTAATAGTTTGTTCAATTGTTGCTTCTACTATAAAACATGTGATGTTAGCTTGTACTACACAAAATGCCTTTCTTGCATTGAAGGCTCGCCATCAAGACCACAAATTTCTTACTAAATTTTATGAGCTTCTTGCACAGTTTATGCTGGTTAGTGAAAGCTTAAGGACTACTTCTGATATCCAATAACTATACTTACCAACATCTATGACAACAACATTTATGAGATTTGCATTGCAAAATATATGGTTGCCCGAGTAAAACACTACACACCTTTAATGGTAATACATTAAAAATGAAATCTTCAGAGGACTTGGTTAACCAGTGATGCCAATCAATAACATGCTTCTCAAAACTCAAGTTGAACCATCCAATGCTGTATAGTTGGGTGAGGCATCATCAGCAAGTTAAATCTTCAAATTGCTTTAGTAAAAATCAAGCTCTTTGTAGGTTGTTCATTCACATACAATTGAGAACGAAGCAATCTTCTTGTTTCTTATAGATCTCAATTGGAAGATGGCATGACATGGGCAGATGTTAGCATTGTGCATGACTCACAATCCATGATCTATTTTCTTTTATATTTTGTTGCTCTAGTAGATCTTAGTGTTTCTATCTGTGTAGGCAGAGCTTTTCAAGCATGACATTCCTCAATCGGATGTGCACAAGAATTATGTACTGCACACCATTTACTTGCTTTCAATTGTTTCTTTTGATTCTCAGGTAATTGTGTTCTTCTAGGAATCTCCTTGTTGCTTTATGTGGTTAGCTCTATTCTTATTCTATGCTTTAACCCTAGACTTGGAATTTTGTTCTTAGACTTGTGCTTCGCTTTTGCTTCAAATTTGCAAGCATACACATAAGCTTCTCCAAAAAAGGAGATACAAAGATAATCCATATTGGTCTGATGTATGATCTCAAACTCTCATATAGTCCATATTGGTCTAGATGTACGATATCAAACTCTCAAGTCCAACCTATACTTCAAAATGAGATTGTTTCCAACCCTTGAATGTTCTTAAGTCAAAGTATGGAATACAATTACAAAAGTCATAAATTTATTGTGAAAAATCATAACTTGGCAGAAATGTCAATTTTTTCATTGAGAAAAGCATGATTTCTGAATAAAAACAGTTAAATGAACTTAGTCCCAAAATATCACAACTAAAACACATGTTTCTAGACTCTTGTTTAAAACACAAATTTTGACAAATTTTTCCCACTTTTTGGTCCAAAATTTAGGATTTCAGGGTTTTTTCTGATGTCTTGTTAATGTTTATGGCAGCGTCGGTCGTATTCTTCCAGCTGTCTCATTTACTTCATTTGGTAAAATCTAAAAATGGCTATGACAGCTGAAAATTCTCTTTCAATGTGGTCAACATGCAAATTGTAACTGACATGCAGAGGTATCTGACACACAGTCTGACATGCAGAGGTAACTGACATGCAAATTGTAACTGACATGCAGAGTCACATTGTATATACATTCATTCAGCATTCAGTTCATTTTAGTATCAAGTGTGAATTTATCAGAGGAGCTGTGCAAGTTCTTCTTATGTGCAGTGCTATCATCTGTTGATTGATTAGCAGTTCGAGGTTCTTCATATGCAAGTTCATTCAAAAGAGAAGACTGAGATTTGTGTAGAAGTCTGAGATAACTATTGTCAGATTGTATCATTCAGTTCTGTATTTGCAGCAGACTGTGGTGCTGTGTGTTGGCCTTCATATTGGCCTATTGTATGAGCAACATTCTTGTTGTGATTCAATAATATAAGAGATATTATTGGCTGGGTTTTTCTCCCTCAGGAGGAGGGTTTCTCCTGATATATGCTGTGTTATATTGTCTGTGTTTGTGTTGCATTTGCTTCTGCAAATCTGATCCTAACATTACAGTTCAGCAATTTTCCCTGGATTTTCCCTAACCCTATTTTTGCCCAATAAGCTTGAAAATCATTATCTGTTGGTTTTCCAATTTTATTTCCAAGAAAGATTTTTACTTCAATGGTATGGAATATGTCAATATATGAAATGATAATTGATATTCAATATTCATTATTTACAAAGGAGAGGAAAGCTCTTTTATAAAGAATTACATGACGATGTTTCTAAAAAGAAACAATCGTTATTGAAATATCCCCCTTAGTTTTTTCCAATTTTTTTTCAAAACAAGTCAAGCACAAACACCAATGATTAGTGTTAGCTCCAAAGATAATCAACTTGGAAAGTAACCCTCACCAAGAATGTTCACCAAGATCCCAATGAAGGCGAGGTGATAGCATATGGTGCCAAGAATCGTTAGCAACAAATCTGAACTGAAAGCACAATCATCTACTAACAGCAAGCATCTGCTTTTCAACAAGCATCCACTTATGCAGTGGGAATACTCCACTTATTCAATGGGTGGAAATTATTACAATTATTAAACTGAAGACTCAACCACTTATTCAGCAGGAGAAGCAAACTGAAATAAGAGAGCTCGACCACATATTCAACAAGAGTATGAGATACAAAAAGAAATATGCTGAAGGTAAAGATGTTGATTCAGTACTACTGAAACCAGCAATTACAATATGCCTTTTGACAATTATTTATCAATGAAATCTACTCCAATCTTCAGTGCAATAATTACACAATATTCCTTAGTACATATATGAATGAGAACATCGAAGAAATACTGCATAAAGCTGGAATAACCAGGTCTAATATGAAACTGAAACTCAGGCCAGCAAGCTATGAACACACTAAAATGCTTAGAACTTTGCCAAAATAATTCCAATCCTCCTCAAACTGAAAACACATGAGCTAGAGGAGCTAGGCGCCCAATATACAAGAGATATTCACCAAAAACCAGCACACCAATGAGCACACAGAACCAAGAACAAGGCAGCAAGCTAGGGGGTGGCCCAAGAAGAGGGCCGACCTCTCTAGAAAATCATTGCCCTTAAAATAAAATCTGAAAACTCACACAATGCATCGCCTCTAGCATAGAAACATAAATGGCTAATACCCAAAATGAGAATAAAATCACACAATGAGCTACGATTGAAAATTACCTACAGCCATACATAAACCAGCAACCCAAAATTAGATTATACAGCAGCAATCTGAATTCAAAAATCAAAATAAACTCAATTTGCAATTCTGGATGAAGCACAGTCTTCAAAATCCAGCTAGGTACTGTCTTGCAAGTACGAAACTGAATGGATGGAGCTAGAAGGTATGTGTTCCTCGGAGCGAGAGCTCTAAAATCAATTCAGCAACATTTCAATATAATCAACATCAATGAATACCAAAAGCTAGAGCAAAGCTTGCTTAAATAGAGTTTTGGATGACCTTTCAAATTCCAACCTTTTCCCTCCAAAAGGGACACCCAAGCCTTCTTGAAATATTTTAATTTTTAAAAACATTTATTCCCCCTTTACTCTAGGCATCCAACATTACTTTAGCAATAATAATGTTTTAAAATGTTTTAACTACTCCATAAAGTGGCGTCCAAGGCTTAAGGCTCATAATAAACATTATAAAACTATCAAAATACTCCATATGAGGCGTCCACCCTCAAAGACCACCTTTTAAAACATCATTAAGTCATTAACCTAGGCCATGGGGCCCAAAATGAATTTAAAATATTAAATGACTTAAATAAATCATTTTACCAAAATGAGCCTCAAAACGCTGAAAGCCAAATATGCTCCAAACTGCACTACTCGAAATGGAAACTAAACTGGCTACTAATGCTACTGCCAAAGATAGCACTGCCAGAAATAGAGCTTGCTAAAAAAGTAAGTTGTTCCAAACTCATTTTTAGCACAAACCAAGCAGTCGTCACGACTTACTAAAAAATAGTAAGTGCCCAGAAAGTTTGTAAGATGGAGATGCATGTTATACCATTTTGAAGCTCTCTGAAAACCCAGAAAAACCCAGAAACCTTTCTTGCATGCTAAGTATCTGCCAAAAATGCATGTCATTTTCTTGTCATGCGTGTTACCTCATCTTGAAGCTCTCTAAAAACCCAGAAAGCTCCACCAAACATGCATCAAAAACTCTCACATGCAAACCTTCAAAAGCTCATCAAAAACCTCCTACAAAATAGGAAACCCTAATTTCCACTTCTAACTAGCCTATGGGCTTCTGGAAATAGGCTATCAGTCACAGAAGAGCGTATGGCTAAAATGGGAACATTACAGTCACCTAAAGCAAACTAAAGCAAATAACGGAAAGTTACTAAAAGCAAACTAAAGCAAAACTAAGTTAACTAAAAGTAAACTACCAAGTAACTAAAAGCTAAGATGACCATTAAATATTACAATAATACTTTAATACCCTCCCTTAATAGTCATCCTACTAACTACACCAAGCTTATCCCAAAATTTTACCAATTTATCAAGATTGAGAGACTTGGTAAGAATGCCTTTTGTTTGATACTCAGTTGGAACATACTACAACATCATAGATCCATCTTCAACAAGCTAGCGGATGAAATGACAATGAAGCTCAACATGCTTGGTTCGCTCGTAGAAGACTGGATTCTTCGCAAGTTTGAGAACCCCTAGATTATCACAAAACAAGGGTGAAGGCCTTGCTTGAGACATTTGCATATCAGCAAGCATCCTTTGAAGCCATACTACCTCACATGTTGCCTTAACTGTTCCCTAATACTCTGCTTCGATCGAGGAAAGAGCAACTACCTATTGCTTCTTGCTTGTCCATGTGACTGCACCTGTACCAAGACTGAAAACATACCTAGAAGTGGACTTCCTGTCATCAACAGAACCTGCCCAATCTGAGTCTATAAAGCCAACCAACCTAGGATCTTTGCATCTGTTATACAAAACGCCAAAGTCAAGTGTCCCCTTGACATATCGCAATACTCGCTTTGCGGCAACCCAGTGTTCCACCTTAGGGGCAGTCATGAAACAAGAAATGTAACACAGAAAAACTGAGATCAGGTCTAGTGGCAGTAAGATAGATGAGGCTTCCCACAAGTTGCCTGAATGCAAACTCATTTACCAATGGTGAATCTAATTTTGCTGAAAGTTTTAGCCCCTTCTCCATAGCAGTGGATGCGATTTTGCAATCTTCCATCCTGAATTTTTCAAGCAAAGTCTTGGCATACTTCAACTGAGAAATGAAGATACCGCCACCTGTCTGCCAAACTTCTACACCAAGACAATAGTGTAGGAGACCCAAGTCTGTCATCTCAAATGCCTGACACAAATTTGACTTAATTTGTTCAATCAAATGTAACCTATTGCCAGTAATGATGACATCACTACTAGTGTTCTTGACATAGATGACATCATCCACATAGATGACAAGAAGGATGATATCACTACTAGTGTTCTTGACATACAAATTTACATCTGAGGGACTCATGTGAAACCCCTGTGCAACCAGGTACTTGTCAAACTTCAAGTACCATTCTTTGGGTGCCTACTTTAGGCCATAAAGAGCCTACAGCAATCTATATACCTTGTGCTCTTTTCCTGCAACCCTAAAACCAGGAGGTTCCGTCATGTATACCTCTTCCTCCAAATCTCCATTGAGGAAGGCATTTTTCACGTCCATCTTGTGGACCTTCAAGCCAAACTGTGTTGCCACGGCTAGGACAAGTCAAATGGTGCTCATCTTTGCTATGGGAGCAAATGTTTCCTCATAATCAATACCTTCTCTCTGCGAGAACCCCTTAGCCACCAACCAAGCCTTGTATTTACCCAATGTTCCATCAGCCTTGTATTTGACCTTATAGACCCATTTGCAGCCAATGGGTTTCTTCCCTGGTGGAAGATTTGACAAAACCCATGTGTTGTTTTTCAAAAGACTATGATGCTCAAAATCCATAGCCTTTTCCCATTTAGGTTTACCCTTGGCGTTTGAATACTGTTGGTGCTCATAAATACTCTGAATGTTGGCCACAAGAGCAAAGTTTACCATGTTCTTTTTGCTCTTGCCTCTAGACAATCATCCCTCAACAAGCTCATCATCATGAACATCACCAATGAGCTTCGCCCACCACTTAGGACAAGGAGTAGATGTATTATTTTCCAAATTAGAATGAGCATCATCATGACTTGGGCTGCTTGGAATAATACCATCTGGATGTTGATCTAGATTATCCTAAGTAAAATCTACTGATACAGAATCTTGCCTAGGAGATTCCACAATGTTAGAATCATCAGAGTCCCTCCCTACTGGTAGAGGATCTTTCCTGGGAGATTCTATAATGTCTGAATCATTAGAATACCTCCCTTCAGGTGGAGCTACTGAGGCTTAGCTCCCAAATCCTTGGTCTTCAAAGGTTGGTTGTCAGGACTCTTGATGGGAGAAGAGAGCAAAAAGGGCCCACCTTCCTCATCAAACACAGCATCCCTACTGAATGTCAAACGGTCAGTAGCCACATCAATCAACCAATAGGCCTTGTGATAGTCATTGTATCCTATTAGCATCAAATTTTGGCTCTTGGAATCCAGCTTGGTTCTCTTGCCATCTGGAATCCAAACATATGCAATCGAACCAAAAACCCTGAGGTGGGTAATTTTTGGTTTCCTCCTAGACCATGCTTCCTCTGGGGTCATCTTCTTGACTGCCTGTGTGGGAAACTGGTTAAAAGGTATATTGTAGTGTACACTGCCTCGGCCCAAAATTTCTTGGGAACATTTTTGTTCTCCAACATACAACAGGCCATTTCTATGATGCTACGATTCCTCCGCTCAACAACACCATTCTGCTGAGGGGTATAGGGTGTGCTAAGCTAGTGTCTAATGTCGTCCTTTGCACAGAAGTCAGTGAATTGGTTGGAACAGAACTCACCCCCATTATCTCTCCTAAGAGTGATGATTTGACATCAAGACTCTTTTTCAACTAATGCTTTTAACTTCTAAAATTCATTAAATACTTGTGACTTCACCTTGAGAAAATACACCCACATTTTTCTGATAAAATCATCAACAAACGGGAGAAAATACCTGGCACCAGTGACCGATGTAGTATTCATTGGTCCACAAACGTCTACATGAACCAATTGTAGAACCTTGGATGCTCTCCAGGACTTTCCATCTGAAAATGGAGTACAATGTTGCTTCCCTTCTTGGCAAGCTCCCCAAACACCATGTGTTTGCTACTAAATCTCAAGTAAGCCTTCTACCAAATTTTCTCAAGCCAACTGAGAGAGGTAGGCAATATTGAGATGCCCATACCTCTGATGCCAAAGAGTGTTGATGGATGAACTCCTCACAACTAGCGCATGCTCCAGAGGATCTCCTGTATCAAGCAGTCGATATAGACCATCATCCTCAAGCCCAACTACCACAGTTTTCTTGGACTCCTTATCAACAATTCGGCACTTGTGTGAACTAAAAATGATGTCAAGGCACGGTAACGGGCAATGAGAAACCGGCGTTTGAGATATTACGGTTTTGGATCAGGGTGGGGCGTGCATGTGGCGCTACTTTAACTATGACGGAATCAGAACTGGACCATATGCTCCATGAACAATCAGCAGATGCAGATCGTCATGCCGCTGAGCGGTTGGCAAATAAATGTATTATCGTGGCAAAGTGGAATGGCAGATCCGGCGCATGAATCTCCAGTTTCAATACAAAACCGAAGATGAACGCGTGGGTGGCACTTCGACGCGGACGTCGCCGGAGCCTTCCAGACCACTAATTATCAGGTAGTTTTCAAACCGTGCTCAAATGCTCTGAACAAGTGCTGGAAAAATCTTCGCTGGCAGGTCATTTCGAAACCTTTGCCGGAAAAACAGATTTTTCGAAAATCTCAAAATCTCAGTACAGGCATCTGCCAAAATTGCTGAAGATCGCCGGAAAAATATTTCATTCCTCAACCGCCAGGTTGCGCCAAAATTATGGCGCTCGCCAATTTTCGAATCGCCAGATAATCAACCGGGGATACGGCTGCTCGAAAAAAGGCCAGTTATCGCTCAGGATATGTTGTGGTACGAGGAAGGCACATGAAGGAATTTGCAGGGCGATATTTTCTATAAAGAAAAAATCGTTAACTAAATCAAACTAAAGCAAATAACGGAAAGTTACTAAAAGCTAACTGAAGCAAACTAAGTTAACTAAAAGTAAACTACCAACTAACTAAAAGCTAAGATTACCATTAAATATTACAATAATACTTTAATAATATATTCCAACATTCCATGCATGCATCTGCAAGGGTTGGAACTGTCCAAGAAGCTTGGAGTATAGAGGGAAATGTCACCTCCCTAACCCTAGAAAACAAAAAAAGGACATCCCTAAACTTTAGAAACTTCAAGAGAATGCCTTGTCATTTCCAACATCCTTCAACAATTCCAAGGACAGAAAGACATCCCTTGTGGCTATCACATGTTAACAACATTAGAAAAAAATAGAAACATTCAAATTTTCAAAACTCCTAAACACTAAATAGCAAGCCCTCCAAGGCCCCCAATGCAAATGAAACCCCTAATGTTGTCTAAAAACTAAGCCCACTATCTTTGGCATTTGCAACAAACATAAGGCAAAAGGAAAAGAGAGGAATATTATATTATTGGATGGATTACTGGCTCAATGGATTTTCTCTAAGTTACCGAATCATTGGAGAATTAGATTGACTGCAAGTACAAAATGTCCTAGAATAAGAATCTCCATGGAATTGACACGGAATCCATCTAGGTTTGGAAATTTTGTCCCTAAATTTTGCTAAGTTTCAGACCTCTAAAAACACTAAACAATATTTTTTACTCTTGAAAATTAAAAACCCTAAAGATAAACTCTTTCTACACTACAAATAAGAATCTTGTTTTGTTTCAAATGACTCTAATGGCATTTTGTGAACAGCAATGAGTACCTGAAAACACAGGTACTTGATTCCCATCACCTGCTAAAAGAATTGCATGCCCAATGTGATAATGAACATCCATCTCACAAGTGCCATCAACCACAATATCTCGCCACATTCCCTTGCCCAAATGCTTGCCTGCTTCGGCCGTCACCATTTTTCATCTTCAAGCTTTCTTCAATGGCCCCTACCTAAATGAGAATTGGCAACTTCGAAAGAATGATTAAATAATTATCATTAAATAGTTTTAAAATTTAAACTATTAAATACTTATTAAACTATATATTAATATATAATAAAATTTAAAATTTAAAATAATCTAAATTTAAAATTATAAATTAAAAACTTGTATATTTATACAACATTATTAAATATAAATATATTTATTTTTAATTGATAATGTATACATTTAATTTTTAATATATAATTAATATATTTAATTTTTAACATATAATTAATATATTTAACTTTTGATATATAATAACATATTTAATTTTTAATATGAATTTGTGATTTTTATATGATTAATATATTTAATTTTTAATGTATATATTTAATGTGTGTGTGTATGTGTGTGTGTGTGTGTGTGTGTATATATATCTATATATATATATTTTAATTTTTTTTTAATATATTTAATTTTAATATATATTTATGATTTTTATAGGTTTATTATATGGGCGTACCCAACTCCCCAAACAAAATTGTAGTACCCACATACCCAATTCCGGTTTCGATTCACTAACTTAGTATTTTCTTTTTAAATTTAGCACTTCATATTTAATTTTTAATTTTTTTTCTTTTAGCGTGTTTTCTTATTTGTATTTAAGTATTCAAATGTTAATTCTTATATATTATTTTAATAGTTGTCCCTTGTTGTTCCCAAAATCTCAAAAAAATAAGTCATCCCCGAAACACAACCAAACATTGCTATAATCTTAAACAAACTAGCCCACCTTGACAACATTTTGAATTCTTGGTAGACTAGTCATCATAGTTTCCAACAAGACAATTAGCTTCTTTCAAGGCTTTGACAAAACAATCATTGAAGTCCTGCCTTACAGTCGTGCAGTTATTATGCGACAATTTCTTTACATACAAAGAAGCTCTTTCGGGAGCAAAGGTGATTTTTTTTATCCAAAAACTGACCAACTACATAATATGAAAAAAAATCAAGTTTGCTACTTATCTAGAGCAGCAGCATCTATTTCATCTACAAAAGTAGGGAAGGGTTAACATTTTGTAAGTTGCACAAAGTAATTGACAGTGTTCTACGGGGAGACATCCCCCCCTCATGGGGCGAGTGCCAAAAGGGGGCAAGCTGAGTGAGTGCCAAGGTAAGGGAAAACTTGATATGGGTTCGGAACTCATACTAGGGGAGCCACTTGGACTTACAGGGTTGAGCCCCACACTTGCAATGCCAATACCTAGTGCTAAGCCGAGTACCACAGGGGCAACTTGAAGGACAAGTTGTTGGGGATTGTCGAAGAGTGCAGTGGTGTGTGGGACATAGCTGCAGAGTAGAGTTCAAGTGCCAATGCGTGGAAATGGGGCCAAGTTGCAGAGGAGTGCATGGGGGCCAAAGTGGAACACCAAGTTGCAAGGCAGCATAGTGCAAGAGGACAGGGTCACAGTGGGGCGCTAGCCTTGGTACTAGGACAGGTACTTGAGGCGTACCAAGTAGGGGCACCAAAAGGGTGTTACAGGGATGTCTACAAGAGCATTCCAGGTGTGACAGGGGCGCACCAATAGAGTGTTCCAAGGGTGCCAACAAGGGCGCTCCAAGTGAACCATCAGGATGTTCTAGGCGCACCACCAGGGTCTTCCGAGTCTACCAGGGGTGCACCAAAGATCAGAACTGGGTTGCACAAGGCTCAGCATCATGAAGTCCAGGTATGCTACTTGGAGTACCCAAAATGGGGTGTAAGTCAAGTTGGGAACTCGCAGGGTCTAAGTTGGAGCAGTTTGAAGGTTAGGCCGGAAATTGGGGTGGTGGACCAAAATGGTGGTTCAGCCTACCACTGCTTGAGCTTCAAATAAATAGCTTTTTATAGAGGCGTAGGTTCATTCGAAGGGGATGAACTAGTCTAGTGTCAGGAGTACACAAAGGTGTCCAAGGGTATTGGGAGCCAGGGGCAACTAGGGACACCTCCCCTCAAGAGAAAAGATGAGTAGATCCACCACCATGGCTTAGGAAGGTAAGAATGGTGTTCTTCATGGATCCTAGGAGGGAATGAGAGTACCTCCGCCACTACCAAAAGAAGTGGGGTAGCAGGGTGAGCCAAGAGTCCTGAACCCTGTGAAGCTGAGTAACAAGGCCAAAATGGGTCGGTCCCAAGGCATGTTGCTAAGGGGTTTGAGTGTTGGAACTCGTCATTAGGGCGAGGTAAAAAGAGAGACGAAGAGGGGCGCACCAGGACCATGGACAAAGGATAAGTCTAGGGCACAATGTTGGGCATGTGTGCTACCAGCGAGGAGATTAGATTGCTATCTGGGGTGCTCGCCCAGGTATGCCAAATGTTGGAGTTCTAATGGGGTCTTGGAACCCACTGTCCCAAGGAACTAGGGGACGACCCAGAAGTGGGACAGGATCTCAGAGTGAGTGCTCAAAAGGAGCCAAGCTAGGTATGGAACTCAAAGAGGAACCGAGTGACATTAAGGTGTGGTGTCAGAACTTGAAGTGCAAGTTGGGACAATACTCAAGGAGTACCCAAATGGAACAAAGGTATGTTCTAGTACCCAGTATGGGGTAGTGCATGGAAGGGACTCAAGGGGGTTGAGTAGGCACACAAAGGTGCAAGAGCAAAGGTGATCCACGAAGTAGGTTGGTAAGTCACATGGGTTTGGTACTGGTGGAGGGAATAGTGAGACTAGTTTTAGGAGCTAGTCCTCCTAGTCTGAGGAGTGGGGCCAAGAGGTGCCTGGTGGTGTTGAGTAGGTCTAAGATGGGACACCAAGGCCAAGGATTGGTATTGGGCATGCCAAGGGCATGCAAGGTAAAAAGGGGGCTTAGAGAGTCCTATCAACCAGTACAAGGAAGCAACTCAAGACGAGCAAGTCGGAGTAATGGAGCAAGGTGCTAAGTGGGACACATGGGAGCAAGTCTACCAACGTGGGAATGTTGGAAGCTTGGAGGGAGGGTGTTGTGGGAGCATGCCAAGTCTTGGAGTGGAAGGACCCAAGGTGTCGACTTGGAATTTTGTTGGAGCGAGACATGGCCAAGTGAGTAGCTGAATTCTTATAGGGGATACAAGGGTGAAATTTTGGAGTACCATGAAAGACTATACATGGTGCAGCAGTAGTCCAAGGAAGTGGACCAAGAAGAATGTCGAGGGCATGGAGTCCATGAGTGCTAGGAGCATGGTGACGAGGGTGCCAAAGGCATGGAGCAAGGAGCGCCAGGGGCATGGAGCTAAGTAAGGGAGTAGCTCCTATGATACCGTGGAGTTGGTGTTAGAGCTAGAGTGCTCCTCTAATAGTCAATGGAGTTGGTATCGAAGCATGGAGTGAAGGAGTGTCATGGACACCCCAAAGATAGAGTGAGCTCGTGTGAAGAGCTACATGTGTGCTATTCTTTGGTGCATGTGCAAAAGTTGAAGTCCTTAACTGGAACCATAAAGCTGGTGGAAGGCATAGTCTGAAGGCAGGAAAGGACTTGTCCGAAGAGGGAGCCATGAGTATGTTCTTTCAGTGCAGCATGGAGGTTGGATGTTTTCTTGAAAAAAAGTTCAGCTAGTCTAGCCTCATGACAGTTGGTATCAGAGACATAAAAATTATCACTATGGCTCCTCCAATACTTCGAAAAACACTCTGTGTTGCCAAGATGGGGACGTCTCAAAGACTTGGGGACATGGGGGGTACATCCCCTCGCCACCATCTCCAAGACATTGTCGAGATGCCAAGGCATCCCCAAGACATCCGAGGGACTCCTAGGAGTCTCCCAACCGTCTCGGGGACATCCAAGCATCTCCTATAGCCAACTGACAAAAAAGCAAATCTTTTAAAAAATCAAATTTTCCTTAAAACTTTGTGCTCAAGGTTGAACCCTAATGGCCTATGGGTCCCACCCAAACCCCACAAACTCTGTA
>VDFB02277551.1:0-47400 GCA_007258455.2 Sequoia sempervirens
AATATGTTAATTGTTAAGTCTTCATAATTAAAAAACTTATTGTAAATAACAAAAAATAAGCTAAAATCCAATCAAATATTTGAAGTACAAATACAGCCTTTCTGTGAGATTGCTCTCGGGAAATCAAAGGGTTTTCATCCTCCAATCTCCAAGAAACCAAAGAAGTTTTGTCCTCTAATCTCCAAAATCCAGAAGTTTTTGTCATTGAATCCTATAGTTGTGCACAAAGCTCAAACTATGCCAAAATAGATTGAATAAATAGGCAGATGTCTCAAAGGACAACAAGCTCCTCAATATAGAGCACAAGCAAACCTTATTTCCCTCTCAAAGAGCAATTAAAATATCAATGAGGTTCTTTCCTAAAAATAGCTCCACTTTGTCTTGTAATTCCTCTTTTTTTTGTCATAGAATTTGTTATGAAGAAGCTACCAAGTGTCTTGGGGTATTATATACTATTATTTTATTTATTGCTACTAATCCATGGCCCCTTTATTAAAATATTTTTATATCTTTATTGAGAACACAAGGATAAGGAACCACATAAGCTAATTAATTATAAAGAGACATTACAAGTCTAACCTTATACCCAAATTGCTTGTCCACAAGCAATTAAGAGTTGGGTGCTCAAGAATCTCTGGTCCTTGCTACGTCCCTCCCATGTAGCCTCTTTTGCGGGTAGGTTCCTCCAATGAACCAAGTATTTTGTGACTGTTATATTGTTTGGCTTCTTCTCCAATGTATCAATGATGGCTTCTAGCACCAAAATGAGCTTTCCTTCATCATCTAATGGTGGCAACTCTACCAATTGTGGAATATGTTGTCTAAGTGCCCTTTTGAGGCAAGGCACGTGAAGACATTGTGAATTTTATTGTTTGCTAGCCATTCCAGCTCATGAGCAAACTTCACCAACCCTTCTCAGAACTATATAAAGTCCATAGAAACAAAGTTTGAGCTTTTCAACCCCACATTACTTGAAGAAAGTCTACCTGTAAGGTTGCAAGCATAGAAAAACCATGTCTTCAAGCTCAAATTACTCTCAATGCAATGTTGTTTTGCATAAAACTTTTGTTGATTTTGATCTCATTGTCGGTGATCCTTGAGGGACCTAAAAATATCTTGGCTATGTCATACCAAGTCACTAGCTACTAGAACCTGTTGTCAATGAACACCAAATCTATGAGGGCTAGTGCAACATATCCACACAAACCCATAAAAGGAGTCATATAAATGGACATGTGATGGGTGGTATTGTAGCAATATTCTCCAAGGTGCAACCACTTGACCAATGTTGCTTGCTAGTTTGTGACATGGTTTCTTAAATATCCTTCAACCTACTTAGTTAGCATTCATGTTTGTCCATCTATCTATGCATGATAATTGATATGGGAAGTGAGCTTGGTATTAGTCAAATGAAATAATTCCTACCAAAAGGAGCTAAGCCTATAACTAACAATATTCTTAGGCAATCCATGTAGCCTAAATGTTTCTCAAATTCTCTAAAAATAGATCATCTATTTGGTGTGCTTTGAATCCTAAAGGAATGGCAAAGAAATGTGCGAATTTGGCTAATAATTCCACAACATAAATAGAATCCCTATCATTTACCTTTGGAAGGCCTATGATAAAGTTTGTTGATATGTTTTCCAACTTCTAATTGGGAATAGGCAATGGTTGTAATAATCCTACAAGAAAAACATGTTCTACCTTATTTTATTAATACCATTGGAATATTCTCATTGTGCCAACCTTTTTTCTTCACAAGGACCACTAATGATGCAAATGGGCTAGAATTGGATCTAATATGGCCCATTTCCAATAACTCCTTGATGGTCTTCTCTATCTCTTATTTGTAAGTTACAAGTGATAGTAAGGGGTGATTCCAGCTATATGATGTGTTGGAATCCCCTATCTAGTGGCAAAATAGGAAGCATATCACCAAACACCATACTATGCTTGTCCAAAATAGTTTGAATATCAACATAATAACTGCAATGCTTACTAGAAGATGAAGTGGTGTGCATGTTTCATCACAAAACAGCCAGCTACCCACACAAATTTTCATTTGCAGAAGATACTCTCCATACTCTTAGTTGTTTTCGCTTGTGGTGAACTATTAAGAACACCTATAAGCACCATATCTTTCCTTTGAGATTTATATTTTAATTCAATGAACTAAAAATTCTAAGAAAATTCTCCGAGGGAATGTAGCCATTGTACTCCCAAAACCATATTTGTTTCCCCTAATCCCACTTCATAGAAATCATCACATACCTCATAGTTACCAAGGGATAGTTTAAGTTCCCGCATAATTTTGGTGCATGGAATTGTGAATCCATCAGCCATAATGACATTGAACCCAACAAACATTTTAACTTTCAACCCTCTCTTAGCCACCAAGTCTTCATCAATTAAGTCGAGCGTAGCCCCACTATCATGCCCAAATAACACCCCACAAACCTTGAATGGATGATATTGTGGTGCTCCTTAAAGCGCTACAAAGGTACTATTGCTATCATCCATGAGTCTCTCAAGTTCATGCTCAATGATTTGCTCCTCCATGGCTTGTTGTTGCTTGGGTTCTTGGAATTCATCTTCTTCATCAAATACTATCTCAATATAATGGACTTGACAATTGCCAAGCTATCTATGACCAAGCTCCCATGGTTCTCTATAAGAGACACAATTTCTTCCTCCTAAGTTTATTCCTTGTGTTACCATTCATATTCTTTGCTACAAATGGTTGCAATGTAGTCTTTTGAGGATGTGAGTTGAATCCTCCTTACTAAAAGTTGTCCTTCTAAAATCCAGTAGTGGGTGGTTTTGGCTGCAATGAAAATTTGTTCCTTAGCATGGATGATTCAAGTATCAATTCTCTCCTAATAGCCTATTGTAGTTATAATGGTGCAAAGGCCTTAACTAATCCTTTGAGAGGCTCATGTAGACCCTCAACAAAGAGGGAAGTAATCCTATTCTCTAATATATAGGATACCATAACTACAACTCTCTAGAATTCCACTACATATGCATCCACTGAAGTCTATTGCTTGAATTTGGCAAGTTCTCTGAAATATTCTTCATCCTTTTGCTCAAATCTAGCTAGCAACCTCTAGCTGAAATCATCAAAAGTTTGCACAAGGTCATGCCCTTGTGTGACTAAACTATGATGTTACAAATCATAGATAATGCTTTCCAAATGAAATGTAGCAAATCGGATTACATCTTCTTCCATTATGGGGCTAAGCGTGAAGTAAGTTTACAATTTTTGCACACAAGCCCAATCAAAGATCTTGTTGTTAATATCAAAAGTTAGTGCAGTCACTTTGTTCGCCTTATGCTTTAGTTCTTTCCCATTATTGTTTTGGTTACTTGACCTCTTCTATGCTGAATACTTTTTCCCAATAACTCCAAATATCTATCAAAGGGTATGACCACCTTGAAATCTTCAGTCTTCCCCTAATATTCTCCAAACAATCAATCAAACTCTTTCAAAAAAGAGGTTTCAGGCTCCACTATTTCTTCTTCTCTCGATAAGAACATGGGCCTAAAGGGTTCCAGAACGGAACTACCCATTGGTCAGTTAGTTGCAAACAAGCTTTTCCTCTTTCTGGTGTTCTAGTGTGACCTTGATGGAAATGAGTGTATTCATTTAGAGCTGCAACATTTTTGACAATAATTCATTCATTCTCTCTTGGCTTGCTGGCATTCTCTCTTAGCTTGCTGACATTCTCTCTTGGCTCGCTAATAGCACTTCTGTCATTATGTCTTGCCTCATCTATAGGCCCATTAGATTGTCCTAAAGAAACTCTACAATCTCCTCGTCCAGGTTTTTTATTTCTCACTGTACCCCAAATTTTGGTGGTATGTTAGCTTTGATACTACTATAGATCCCAAATATAAGATATATAACATTTACTACTTTCTAACCACTAAAATCCCGTGAGAGCATATAATGGATGAAAAATATTTTTTAAATATATTATTTCCAATAACAACAATGCTCAGAAAGATGTAACAATGAATTGCAAATATTGTGTGTATGTGTGTGTAGGGCTGGAAGCTTCAAAGAATAACCCACAAATATGAATAAACTTCCTCCATGATAAAATGCTACTGCAATGGATGAAAATATTTCTTAAATTATTCGTTCCAATAACAATAATATGTGTGTGTGTGTGGATTGAAGCTTCAAAGAATAACCCACAAATATGAATAAATTTCCTCCATGATAAATTGCTACTGCAATGGATGAAAAATATTTTTAAAATATATTATTTCGAATAACAACAATGCTAAGAAAGATGTAACAATGCATTGCAAATATTGTGTGTGTGTGTGAAAAATATATTTTAAACATATTATTTCCAAAAACAACAATGCTTAGAAAGATGTAACAATGGATTGCAAAATATTTGTGTGTGTGCATGTGTGCATGGGCGTGGGTGGGCGTGGGTGGGCGTGGGCGTGTGTGTGTGTGTGTGTGTGTGTGTTCAAGCTTCAAAGAATGAACCACAAATATGAATAAACTTCCTCCATGATAAAATGCTATTGCAATGTAATAGACAACCCCAAATCTAGCTTAAATTTTTTGATTCCACCAACTGATTGGTCTAGGCATTTCGTCAAACAGTTTGACTCAATTGCTGTTTTGAGTTTGTTTTCCAATTTGTTTGCAATACAGACAAGTGTTTCTTAACACAAAATCTTCACTAAACAGATACAAGGAATATAAATATTTACATTGCCATCACCAATCTGAATATTACAAATACTTCATTTGTCTCAAACATTAACATTCCAGGGTAACGTTCAGCAAATTCTGCAAGTAAATAGCAAAAATTGAACTTCTGACCTGATGTCTCTGTAACTATACAGAGTTGAAACTGAATATTTGAATATGAAGATTATATTGCACCCCAGGAGTACCACAGTGCTTCAGCCGATCAAGACTTGTAATAACCTGAAAGTAGCTCTCACATATGTCCACCAACTAAGAGTTCTCAACAGCAACAAGGAGACATACGCAATACGACAAATGTGTGGATCATTGATGTCTCCTCCTTAACCAATTAGCATCCTAACTCCATGTCCAGCATTCCCGTAATCTTCTTTTGATAGCTCACGAACCCTTTAATATATATATATATAGCTTCCATCGTAATGTTTTCATCTTCTATTAAAGGGTGCTATTAAGACAGGATCAATAAACAGCTTCGATATTTCTTGGCTTCTTTAAATAAGTCGACTCCCTTACCATCCACAACTTCTCTTATAGACAATAGTATTCGAATTATGAAATGGCCATTGCAAAATACTCATACAATGGCCAAAGAAGATTGACGGTGACATATTAAAATGAATCAACTCCTTCAAAATCCAATCACCAAAAATAGTTGTGATGGATAGTGAACGGCAACCAAGAATGTGTTATAATGTCCATCTTACGTTTGGCTGCGGCTCTTCATCTAACACACACAGTATCCCCTGTCAAGAATCGCCTTCTTCCTAAATGGAAATATAGCAATACTGAAAAGCCACGATTTACAATATTCGCATCTTTATGAATATGACGGCTCCAATAACTCAAGCCAACAATGGTGATTAATTCCCATCAAACCCAAACTCACACAGTTTGAATATTTCGTGCCCTGTTATTGGTATTTCCTCCAGCGATGGATGATTTCAGTATTATCGCATTGGCCGAGTTATATTGTCTGTTCAAATGATTACGCCTTTGTATAACTACAGGGCCTTGGCATTACGATCTTCAATAAAATGAAAATCCTTTAAACTCTTTTAATACTCCTGACTCATACAGGACACCGACTCTTCCTTTAGCATTTTAAAGTTCCATCTTCAGCGGCACCATTGAATGTAATCTGGCGACACCAAATTAATGTTGAAATTTATCGACTAGGAAGAAGAAGGCATCAGCTTTAAAAACAATGACAACTCCCAGAAATATGGAAACCGCCTTCAGATCTCTTCATGTCGATACTTTAACTTCTCCTCACCAATTTGCGTATATAAAGTCTCACACAACCACACAGTTCTTTAATCTATGAATTGATATTCACACAACCAAATATTTATTCACACAGTTTCTTCAACGCAACAGAAACTGATCAAATATTTTTATAAATTCGGTGCTCAGGAAATACACTACTTTCTTTATCTTCCCTTTTAGACACTTGCAAATGTGCTGTGACAGAACCTTTAGACTATCGGCTCATACACAGTTTGAATAATATTTCCTGCATTGAATTTAGACTTGCTATAGCTCGTTTCTCCACAAATTTGAAATATAATACTAAATTATTTATTTCAGGTATTCTCCTGTTCATAATCTGAACTAAACAGGAGGATATTTCTTATATCTCTGAATATATACCCTCCTTCCCCCGACTAAAATATGAGTTTCCTGACCTTTCCTGGATATATACAGCCAATAATGAAGGATTGAAAATCACTAAAACACCCAAATGCTCCAAGATCGAACTGAACATCCCAGCAACCCTGATAAATTTCTCAAAAAACAGAAATACACTGCAATTCTCAAACTTTAATTATGAGAATGGTATTAATTTTCTGCTCAAACCTTGCTATCAATTTCATTTAACTAACACAATTAATCCCAGCACAGCCCCTGAAGTAAAACTGTCAGCAATCATCCAGGGGTATCTTCCAACACTGAAAATGATATTCTTTGTGAGAAGGATCCCGTCCTCACAAAGTTCTGGAGTTCATCCAGCCAAATACTTGTTTCACAAAACCAAATCCAGCCTGCTGCAAAATGCTCTCTTGGAAACTTTTATTCTTTCCTCCTTGTAACTCTTGTGTCTCTTCGAATTCTCGTCTTTTTTGTCTTTCACTTTTTATTTTGCCTCTTTTTGAGAATTTGTAAAAAGTAACTTAAATAATTCATTTTTTATTTTTTATATAACTTAAGTTACTTGTATTATTAATTTAAGTTGTTTTTTTTCAATTTAACATTTTGACAACCTAAATTACTAATTTATGCCGACTCACAAATTGGGGACATTACATGCAATGATTACAAAATATGTGCCTCCACAATATGTTGGAATCTTCAAAAATAAAAAACTTGTTGCAAATACCAAAATATTTGCTAAAACCCAAACAAAGCATTGAAGTACAAATACAACCTCTGTGTGAGATTCCTCTTAAGAAATCAAAAGTATTTTTTCCTCCAATCCCTTGGAAACCAAAGGGGTTTTGTCCTCTAATCTCCAATATCCAAAGGTCCTCCCCAACTACTATAATGTCCCCTCTTCAAACATTAAACCCAGATGATTTGTTTTCACTGCAAGAACCATGTCTATGACCTATGAGCGCAGTGGATCAGGAGTAGAAATTTGGCGCGGCAAATGTATTCTCCAACACAACAAATACAATCAAATTATATTATAAAATAAATAATTATTAATCATAAAATAAAACTAGATAATATTATAACAAAAGGATAAATAATATTATAAAATAAAATTATAATTAAAGTTTATATCAATCAAGGTGCATTTGAAGAGGCACATCTTTTGGATGAAAGCTCTATTTAGGAGAGGCCAAGCAAGGAGATGGACAGATCATTTTGAAAATCATTTTTATTATTTGATTTTTACTCCTTGTGGAACATGGAACTTTGGTTCAATTAATCTGAAGACAAAAACCCTCTAGGTTTAGAATTGGAGGATGAAAACTCAATTCCTTAGAGTGATTTCATACAGAGATCACCATTGTGCAGATATGATTAATCTTCAATTTGTAATTAAAGAAATATCCTTTTAAATTACAGATATTACCAAATACAGATATATTTCATATCACTGTGATCGCTGCTCATATTAACCAGTCCGTACAGTTGTTGCTTGCTTATTTGAGAACTTTCATATCATTATTATAATTGGCTACCTATTTGAATGAAGATGGCCACAGCATATTTTTCTATTCTTCAGTGCTGATTTGAGGATGCCGCAAATCTAACAAGGGAGTCATATCTAAATATTAACAAATTATTAAATATTGGTTACTATAATGCATAGAACTCATGATATTTTAATACCAATGGGTTGATTGTTGTCCCTACTGCATTGCTCTAAAAATATCCATTGCTTGTTATCTCTTTGTTTGCATCAAAATTGGATAGCCTTTATATTACAAGGGGGGGCCAAAGCTTGCAAGTGGGACCTAGCGCAGTAGGAGTGTTTGTGTATGTTGCTTCACATAGATAGCAAGCCTCCTAGTTGAGCGATTAATACTTGGGGGGTTGTTTTATTGTTGTGGTCAAAGTTGTACGCTCATTGCTTTGGTCAACATTTTATCATATTTTGATATATTGGAAGAATCTCATGCCCATATTTTGAAATATTAGAAGAATCACATGCCCAAGTGTCAAAAGAAGTGAAAATGGCAGATAGAAGAAAGAACTCCTTCAAGGGAGGACCCAGCAGATAAGTTTGAAAAGAAGATTGATACAAGGATAGACTTGTTGGCTCAGATGCTCCAAATGATGCAGAATAATATGAATGCTTCTAGAAATCATAATAGTGGGGCAATCACTTTAGAAGCCAACAACAAAAATCAAAGCAATCGCACAGAAAGAACAATTGCCAGGTCTATCATAGACCTCTACAACCCACTTTCAAGATGAATACATTTCTAGGTTTATTGATACTGCAGAGAAAAATCCCTTCTGAAAAGGATTTAGAAAAATAAGATGAAGAGACCAAGCAAACCTTGGAACTGTTGTGACCTTTTCACACATCGCCCCATTGCAAATGGGGACCCCCAATAGTTTGCTAGTTTTTAGGGTTTTGCCTCCGCGCAACGGTTTCATGAGGTCATCATTTTTGAGAGTTTCAGGTCAGTCTTTTGAGAGTCATCCGAGCCAAGTTGAGAATTCATGCCTAAATCAATGCATAAACGTCATGGAAGGGATCAGAAGGTCCGGGAGATGAGGATCGCCTGTGCTTTGGGCCAATTTTGACACTTCCTACTTTTTAGGGAATCTGCTTTTTTGCTTTTTCGCTTTTTCATTTTTGGCATTTTTGGACCAAACAGGGTTCCCTATTTTTTAGGGATTTTGCTTTTTCTAGTTTTAGAAAGTCAACCCTGGTCAACGGGTCGATATTTCCATCTTTAGAACCAAAAAAGTCAAAAAATCACTGAAAAAATAGAAGTAAAAATGGAAAAATCAAGCAAAATCAAGTAGAAAAGCATGGAAAAGCAAGTTAAAAATCTGGAAAATCAATTGAAAAACCATGGAAATCAGACCTCCAGATGAGAAAATCAGTGAAAAAAATCAACTAAAAGCATGAAGTCCATGAAGAAATTCGCCTAAGTCTAGACCATGAAGCTCGCCCATGTAAGGAAAAATGGCAATGAAAATGGCTAAGGCATTGGAAAGTCCGCCTTGCCATGGAGATGGGAGATGGCGAGGAGAGTAGGAAGTCCGCCCTTAATTTGAGGGAAGTCCACCATACCTTGGATGAGGCAATGGCGAGAAAGTTTGGAAGTTCACCCTCACATGGCAAGGACCTCTTGAAGTCTGCCCTAGCATGGCATAGAGGCAAGGAAGTCCGCCCTTGCCATAGAGGAAAGATGGCAAGACATTAAAGAAGTCCGCCCAGCCTTGAGAGAGGAATGGAAAACCTCTTTGAAGTCCGCCCCACCATGGAAAGGAGTTGGTAAAGTCCACCTAGCCTAGGTAAGGAGAGAAAATTCAAAATTTGTCTAAGTATGGAGGCCTAAGAAGAGGGAAAATTGAAAATTTTGGCTAAGTATGGGAAGAAAGGGAAATGTCAAGACACCTCCAAAGTCAGCCATGCCTTGAGAGAAGAATGGAAAGAAGCTTAGGAAGTCCGCCCCACCATGGAGAGAATTTGATAAAGTCCGCCTAGCACAAGGAAGAGTGAAGAAATTGAAATTTTGCCTAAGTATGGATGCCTAGGAAAAAAATCTATGGAGTTGGCTAAGTGCCCAGAGGAGAATACATATGGCAAAGAGGTTAGAAAGTCTGCCCTAGGCCAAAAGGTTGAAAATTTGTCTAAGTATCATGGAAATTTTCCTAGGAAAAACGTCCAAGCACATACTTTGCCCAAAGAAAATCATCCAAGCAAGAGAAAATTTGATTTCAGCATGAGAAAATGTGCCCGGCACAATTTAAAGTCCGCCATGGCAGAAGAAAATAAGGATCTGGCGTAATATTTGTTGGCAAGATGGCTAGAAAATCCAACTTGGCTAGACGAAAAATGAAATAACTTGGAAAATAAATATTTAGCCAAAGAAAAAAAAATTGAAATAGCCATGAGTCAAAAATGAACGAGTTGGAAATAAATTAAATATTTTAACATTTTAATAATTTATTTCCAACATTTAGAAATATAAAATGCCTCGGACAAAAAAATAAAATTCGCCAGAGATGTATTGGAAGAAAATAAATTACGCCGAAAAAGAGAAAATCCATGAGCAAAATTAAATTTGCCATGGATTAAAACTTGGAAAAATCGAATTTAATTGGACATTTAATGTTTTTCAAAATTTTGAAAATCAAAGATAAACATCCAGCAAAAAAATCGAATTTTGGAAAATCAAAGGGATTTGCCTAGATAAGCTCGCCATAGAGATTTTTTTCGAAAAGAATGGAAACTTGCCTGTTTGAAGAGGAGAAAATAAATCGAAATCGAGAGAAAAAGATGCAGTTGCTAAAACAAATCGAATTCTTCAACATTATAATGAGTTTCAACAACTCATTTTTCACAGACTCAACTGAAGAGAAGTTACTCTCTCGAAATTGTAAGAAAGTTGAGACAAGATCAATTCTTCTGCAGGCAAGGTCGATTTTCTCAGAGGAAGGAATAATTTTTATTGTTGAAGAAGTAATTTTTTTGAAGAAGTGAAGAATTTCTTGGCTGAAAGTCGAACTTCTCAGCAAGACTAGCGCACTTTGTCATTTGATTTTTGATTCAATTCTCGAAATTTGAATCTGATTCGCAGCCAGAGGATTTTTCCTGAAGTTTGGACTTCGGTTGGCTAAATTCATCAATTCTCCTTTTGTCTTTTTCATTCTAGCTAAATTTTAATCAAATTCATTTACTTTCAACTTGCTTTTTTGCATAAATTTAATATTTTAATAAGCTGAAAGTAAAATTTTCGAATGCAAGGCACAGGAATAAATTATATTTTAAAGTCTTTGTATTAATGTTAGTGTTTTTACTGCAGGTTATAATGACCACGGCAAGAGAACCATCAAAGAAGGTGTCGATGAAGTTCGCCAGTAAAGGGGTACAGTGAGAGTCAGATAAATTCCAAATGGAAAAATGTCACAGACACTGATCTAGGACATGTAGACTTCATGGAGTTCAAAAAGAGAGTATATGGACATGCTGGATTACCGACACCGATTGCCAGATGGATGGTGAGGAATGGAATTTTCCAAGCAGCCGGATTCCCGCCTGCAATAGACTGTGTCGAGTTGATGGTAGAATATGCCATCCATTACAATGCTCAGGAAAGACAAATTGTTGCACCTAACGGAAGGATTTTGGCTCACCTTGGCGAAGTGGCAATACAGGAGGCATTCGGCATCCCAACACATCACCAGACCATCTACAAAACCAAGGAGGACGCCAAGAGATTGTGTGATAGCCAATCTGAATTGTGCGCCACAAATGTCAATAAGTCATGGTTGGAGAAGCCTAGACCATCCACAAAGAAGATGCCTAAGAAGTTGCAACGGACAAATTTTAAAGAGGATTATGGAGATATCATTCTGATGTTGAATAGGATAGCCAGCAATCCACAAGGTGAATATTTTGAGACATGGATGTATTATTTTATAGATGAAATCACTTCCGACATGAAGATGTTCAACTGGTCTCGAATGATAAGCGACAATCTTCACGAGTAGCTAACCAATTTGGAAAAGACCAAGTCTTTTCATATAGGCCCGTACATTGTCTATTTGTTGGCCAGAACATATAGATACTCAGGACTGATTTGCAAAGGCAAAGTTGGCAATGGGGAGAATGAACTCAAGTCTTATGATTGCTACCTGCAACTTCAACTCAGGGAGAAATCTCATTTTAGGCAGGTGCACGATGCTTTCCTAATGTATATCACAAGAATACTTCAAGGAGGAACGCACCAGAGGCTGAGTCACGAAGCCAAGAGCTTGATCAGTAGATATGGATCCTGGTTTATCCAATTTATGTATGTTAGGATCCAGGGATTCACTGGAAATCCTTACAAGCTGCCTATCTATCCAACATATCGGATGATTTTGCTTGAAGTCCTGAGACAGCTGGAAGATTATCAGAACATCCAGAGGCCAAGTAAGAGGGCGGTTGTTACTTTCCCATTCTTTATTGGGAATATGTTAGAGTCCTGTCCGTCAGCACAAGTAGTCGAGAGCACCAGGCTAGAAATTCAATGGTACCCATTCACAGCCTATAGGTCCAGGGCTAATTTTGACCCGCATCATCACATTCGGACCGTGGATGGGAGAAACACAAAGTAGACTTGGAGGACTTATGGGCGAACGCCACTAATGAGTATGAAGTCAGAAAGAGGTTATGGTCTAGGGTGCCATTGGATTTGATAAGAGAAACTGAAATTTGTCGAGTGCTCGATTAGTTGTAGGACGATGGAAATTATGTCCAGCCGAGCTTCGAGGAGAGCCGACCTCTTCCTTCCGTGAAGTGGTCAGAGCCTGAGCATTCAGACTTGGCTACGTTGATGAGACCAGTGATTAAGTATTCTCAATGGTGGGTCAACCATCAGGTCCACGAGTTGAGGCAGAAAAGAATAACGCTCACGTATGATTTGCTGAGCGAGACAAAGTCATACTCCTCCAATGTCGGCACATCCCACAATGATGATTTGGTTGAGATTGCTGAAAAGAGGAAAGAAGCAGTTGCAAGCATAGAGCCTGTCCAAAAAAGACAGAAGATGGAGCCATCTCGCTCCGCGGCGTCTAGAAATATTGATGAGCTGGTGGCTACCGCAGACGAATCCTTGGCTGAGATGATGAGACCTTCTGCAGTTCAAGAAAAGAACAATGAGTCGATCCAGTTGGACGACGATGAGCCCCCATCTCCTATGGGCACAGAAGTATTGGGTTCGGATAATGAAATGGAAGTCCAAAATGATGACTTCGAAGAGGGAATGATTTCCGCCCTCAGAAGAGTCTTGGATATTCCAAATGAAGGGAACGTTCAGGAGGAGGATAGTATCGAGCAGCCTACCATTCCGGATTGGCTGAAGGAGAGGATGAAAATTCAGGCACCAGTTGAGATCCAAGAAGAAGATGATACTACGGATTTCTTGGCGAGGTTGGAACAAGTTGCTACTAAGAAACTTACCAACCATTCAGAGGGACGAAGCCAGCGGCCATTCCATACAAATCGCAGTACCAACAGTGGATAAAGCACAAGATGAAATCACTCCCCAGGAATACGCCATAACCACTATAGACCTTGGCCCAACAACAAAAGGCCAAGAGGTGGAAGAACTAGATAACTCCGTTTCAACTATCAAGGTGAGATTGGAAAAGGAAGTGGCGAAAAAGAAAGAGTACAAAAGGGAGGTCGAGCGCCTGAAGGAGTATATACGGCATCTGACCCAACCACTCAATCAGAGTGATGCAGTAGCTCCTCCTCTTCTCAATTCCTCACGGGAGATGGCCAAGGATGGGGAAGAAGGGATGGTCACGGCCAAGGAGGCCCAAGAATGGATGGCAAGCAAGGGCACAGAAGCGGCTTTGTTCATGGAGAGATTGACGCTTGCTTACGGACAGACTTCTTCTTTCCTTTCCAGATTGGCTGACATGGCTGAAACTTGGGACAACCTCCCAAATATTCAGGAGAGGCTCATTCCATGCCTCAGAGTACTGAGAGGCGTTCCAAAGGAAGAATTGGTCGAGGGAAAGGTGATTGCTGCAGGAGCGGCTTATGATTTTCATCATTGGTTTTGGGCAATGACAATATAGAGCGAGGTTCTCGAGAAGGCAAAGGCAAATGGGCTTAGAGTTGAGGAGCAAGTTAAAGAAATCTAGAGGAAGATTTATATGATAGCTGTAGATGTGTTTGACAGAGAGATTGTCCGGGAAAACGACATGCAGCTGGAAAGGTTGAAGCATAAGGTTTAGGAAGTTTTCTTCTCTACTACTGGACCAATTCTGAGACAGGATTTCACAAAAGTGGCAAACCTCTTGTCCATCCGAGATGATTTTGTGAGACAGGAAACGGATTGGGAGAACACCTTTGCCAGATGTGTTGAGGATTTGGATGGACTTGAATTCAGGATAAGCATGTTGCCGCCAGTCACAATGGAGGAAGTCGTCACGATCATGTCCAGATTCGTCAAGCACAATGTTGCCCAGGAGGATAGGGACACCTTCCCTTGAAGATAGCTCCAACTGCCACCTCACTGCTTGTTTACTGCTTGTTTATTGCTTGTTTACTGCTTGTTCACTGATGTTATTTCAGGCAACCCTAATTAGGGTTGAGTTGTATTAATCTTGGCCGTTGATGTTGTTTTAATCTTGGCCTTTCATTTGATTTTGAAAACTCTATATAAACTTGTGATCTCTCACTTTCATTTGTGTGGAGACAGTGTATGAAATTGTTGCATTAGACTATTTCCGATAATAAAAGCTCTTATGCATGATTTGCTTTGAATCACTTTTATTGTCAAGTAGTGAGCAAGGTTGCATAACTTCTTCTACCATAGATTAGAATTAGATTACAATTAAGTAGAATTTGCTTTGAATGTTTGTTAAGTGAATGTGAGATTGATCGTATAGATTAAATGGTGAAATATTGCTCATACTTTCTTCGGATGGATGATTTTCATTTGATGCGTAAAGTTAGCCTGAGCTTGTGATTGTGGATGCTTAACTTCGGTCTTATTCGAGGCTTGAATATTATAATCACACCCTTTGAAGATTGCACCCACTTTGCGTAGTTGTCCCAGGGAGGCGAAACAAAGTGTGGTTACCCGTTTCACTTGATCTTTATTGTCTCTTGAATTCCTAGGCGTAGATTAGATTCTCTAAACCCTTATCTTTTTGCCTTTTTTTGAGATCCAAACTGAAAGTCCCAACGAAGAAGCCTTTAATGATAAAACCGTCTAAGTCCCGAACTTGTGAAAAATTCCTTAACATAAGTCCCTTTGTGTATTACCAGCAAATCACAACGCCCATTGTGCTTATCCACATGTCATGACCTGACGAAAGAAACCTTGGAGTCGCCATATGATCTTCTCGCAATCTTAGCATACGCGGCGACTTTGTTCAAGAGAGGATAGAGTGTCTTTGGGCATTTTATTTTGTGTGTTCGGTGGATGATAAAACGTACACCAACAGGAACCAATGACAAATACACCAGAAACAAATTTACAAGAGGAAGAGGTCAAAGAAGAATTTGTAGAGCATAAGCCAATTTGAGATGAAGACATGGATTATATGGAGGAGTATGAAGAGGAATACCAAGATGATGGAGGAGAAACTGTTTGCAGACCAGAATCAATAACTGAGTATAATTTGACACCTCATTCACTTTATGTAGTTTTTGTTAGGTTGAAATTGAAACAATTATCACCATTCTCAATAAGTTATCCAAGACAAAACTTACTAAAGAGATAATTGATTTCATTAACAGCTCACCTGCAAATTATGGAAAGGTCAAGCTTGCATTGAAAAAGGAACAATTATTTTGTGGAGTCTCCGTATCCAGAGGTTCTAAAAACCTTACTAAGGTATATGTTTACAATTAGCGAAACTCCTAATGAAATATGAGGAAGCCATACAAAACTTATCTCTAGTGAAGACATCACATCAGTGATTGCGGAAAAAGAAACACATTCATTTGAGATTGATCCTGCTCAGGTTGGAAATGTGAAATAGCGATGCCTACCAAATGCTTTAAATCGTCCCATGCTAGAGGAATATGATTTCGAAAATGATACTATCAACCCTGACCTGAATGTGCAGTTAAAGCCTCAAGCACAACCACAACCTTACTAGGGAAAAGGTCTTAGTAAGATGTTTAAAAACAGTAAAGCAAGGTCTAGTATCATTGTGCTTCCTTGCAGGGCAGGAGAATCATTGGTAGGAGCTTTTGTAACTTATTGTAGTAAAAAAAGTTGTCTTTTCTTGACAACCAATGTTCTATCTATGGATCAATGGGCATTCCACTTCAAACTATGGAGTGAAATTCAAGATGATCAGATATGCCATTTTACTTCCAATAGTAAGGAAAGATTCAAAGATAACATAGGCGTGGTTCTCACTACATATAATATGGTTGCATTTGGAGGCAAGCATTGATATTTACCTTATTTTATTCCCATAAGCTAAATAACGGAATTATAAGGGAATAATAATTAAATTAATTATTTTAAAGTTGTCTATTTTAAATAAATATCAAAAAGATAACTTTATTTAATTAATTTAATTAAAGTGACAGATAAAAGTAATAAAATAATTATGAGTCACTTTTATTAAATGTTGTCATGTCACTTTATTTAATAAAGTGCTCTTCTAGAAGCTGGAGGTGGTTACAATTGGATTCTTCTAGAAGTCTTAGCTGAGCCTTTAAAAGGAGGAATAAGGAAAGAATTTGATAATCCATTTGTTGAGTTCATATTTCTCTATGCATTATTGCAAAAGCTTGAATTACAGGTTCAGCTTATTTTCTGAGGACGAAAACCCTTGGAAAGGTTTGGAGGATTGGACGAAAACCCAATTCCTTCGGTGGGTCTACTTCAGGATTCACATTGAGCTTAATTGTTTCAGTTTTGGAGCTTCAATGAATAATTGCTGAGAAGAGCGTTTTGGGAAATTTTTGAGTCTTATCCGAAGACAAAATTTCTAGGTTTATCCGATAAATCAAGTGACTTCGATTTTTGTTATTTTTATAAATGACTATCTTCATATTCAGGGTCCTATGGTAACTTTCGGAATAAAAGGGATTTGCAGATTATTATATAAGTTTTCAATTTTCAGATAATTCTCTCAGGTGATATTATTCCAGTTATACAGAGCTTTAAATCATATTCAGATTACCTGCAGATAAGATAGAGATAATTCAGATTGCAGATAAGTTAAAGTGCAAATAGGACAAAATTGCAGGTAAAGACGAATCTGCAAAATGACGTGGATGAAGGAGAAAAGTCTGCAAATGAATTGAAGCATTCGTGGGGAATATTTGATACTCAGCTCCAGACCCACAGCCTGTTTAATGTTTATGACAGCGTCAGTCAGATTCTTCCAGCTGTCAGCATGCAAAACTGTAACTGTCATGCATTAGAATATTTTTGTAACTCCTCCTAAATTTAGTTGCATGATTCCTCTTGTGCGTCCTCTTGTAAATGTCCTGCAGTCACCTTCTGACATGCAGAGGTATTTAACTTGCATGTATCTGACATGCTATGTTTAGAAAACCTCTTTGAATTTACATTGATTCTGTATTCAGTTCATAGTAATGAAGTTCGAATTTTTCAAGAGTATGAGTGTAAAAGAGAGCAGATGGTGAACTGAGTAAAAGGAGTGATAACTTTTGACAGTTTGTATCAGTTTGTAATGCTGTGTTCTGGCCTTCATAATCGGCCTCTATTGTAAAGGAGCTTCTTATTGTGACTCAATAATATAAGAGATATTTTTGGCTGGGTTTTTCTCCCTCAGGAGGAGGGTTTTCCCAGGGTAAATTTGTATGTGTTTTGTTTCTGTTGTTAACTTTCTGTTAGCTTTTATTTCTGGTTCAAATTTTAACATGGTATCAGAGCGGGTCTAAAGAAAAGATCCAGAACCAGAACTCTTAAGTCTTGAAATATTCTTGCTTGTCTTCTAGCCTGTTTATTTCAGCTTTCTTCAATGGTGAACGGACTCAAAGTTGAAGACAGGCTGGATGGTGCATCCAACTTTACTTCATGGAAATTCAGAATCCTAATTGCACTTGAAGAAAATGACCTTCTCAACTATGTGAAGACTGATGTAGCTGAACCTGCTGATGACACTGAGAAAGCTCAATGGAGGAAGAACCATATTATGGCAAAGAAGATTTTGATTGATTCTGTTAAGGATCATTTGGTACCTGTCATTTCCAAGCTAGATTCAGCTAAAAAGATGTTTGAGTGTCTTCAAAGTTTGCATGAATTTAACAACTCTAGCAGAGCTCTAGCGTTAAGACGTCAACTCCTTCATATTAAAATGGCTAGAGGAGAATCTGTTGTATCCTTCTTCATGAAGATTTCAGAATTGAAGGATCAGCTAAATGCTATTGGAAATTCTATTGAAGACAAAGACCTGGTTATGTTGGCCATGAATGGCCTTCCTCACTCTTGGGAATCTTTCATTCAAGGAATTAGTGGAAGAGCTGAGTTACCCAATTTTGATCGTTTGAGAGCTGATTGTATTCAAGAGGAATGCAGATTGGAGGCACGAGGAAATGGGCGAAGATCTCACCATGAAGAAGAGCATGTCCTTGCTGCTCATACTTCTAAAAGGAAAGGAAGGAAAGGAAACTTCAAGAGGTATGAAGATAGGAATTTTGGTTCAGCCCCTGAACCTAAGAAGAAGAAGGATCTATCTAAGATTCAGTGTTTCAGATGTGACAAGTATGGTCACCTTGCTAAAGATTGTCCATCAAGACCTAAGCATCAAGTTGCTGTTACAAATGTTGAAAATGAATCTACTCATAGAGAATCAAGTGAAGATTCAGAGGGTTTCTTGTTTATATCAGCTCTTTCAAGTAATGTTCCTACTGATAGTGATACTTGGCTAATTGATAGTGGTGCTTCTCGCCATCTTACGGGATTTCGAGAGCACCTTTCTGATCTAAGAGAAAAGGATACTCACTTGCAAGTTATTATTGGTAATGACGCTTGTTATTCTGTGAAAGGTGCTGGATCTACATCCTTTCATTTAAATTCAGGAATTCCTCTTCATCTGAGTGATGTGTTGTTCGTTCCTGGAATCAAGAGGAATCTGATTTCTATCTCAGCTTTGGAAGATAAAGGATACAAAGTTGCATTTGCTGAAGGCAAAGTTCTTGCATGGAAGAAGAACTCCAACTTTAAAACTGCTCGTGAAATTGGTGCCCGTTATGAGAGTCTATATAGACTTTCAGCTCGTCCTATTCAAGCTTTAGCACATGATTCCATGAGTTCTAGTGAGTTGTGGCATAAAAGATTCGCTCATCTAAATTTCAGAACTCTTTCTTCCATGGAGAAGGTGGTCATTGGTCTCCCAAAGCTCAATCAAGAACATGATGGTGTCTACAAAGGTTGTGCTTTAGGTAAGAACATTAAAAGTCCTTTTCACAATAGTGAAAGTAGAGCAAAAGGAATTTTAGACTTGATTCATTCAGACTTGTGTGGACCTATGTCTGCTGCATCATTGAGTGGTTTTTGGTACTATGTGACTTTTATTGATGATTTCTCACGTAAGACTTGGATTTATTTTCTAAAATCTAAAGAATCTGATGAAGTCCTGTCTAGATTTAAAGAGTTCAAAGCTCAAGTTGAGAATTTGTCTGATAAGAGGATCAAAGTTTTAAGGTCTGACAATGGGGGTGAATATACTTCTGGTGTTTTTCAAAATTTCTGTATTGATGCTAGGATTAAGAGGGAGTTTTGTGTCCCTTATAATCCACAACAAAATGGAGTTGCAGAAAGAAAGAACAGATCTATTGTTGAGGCAGCGAAAGCCATGATCCATGATCAAGGCCTTCAAATTTTTCTTTGGGCAGAAGCTTGCAAGACAGTTGTTTATGTTCAGAATCGTAGCCCACATCAAATTTTAGACAATACAACTCCTGAAGAAGCATTCACAGGTATCAAACCTGAAGTTGGTCATTTTAGAATTTTTGGATGTCCAGTTTACATTCATATACCTAAAGAAAAAAGATCTAAATTAGAACCTTCAGGCAAGAAGGGATTTTTTGTTGGTTACAGTGAAACTTCAAAAGCTTACAGGGTCTACATTCCGGGACAAAAGCAAATTGAAATCAGCAGAGATGTTTCATTTGAAGAAGATGTAGCTTGCAAAAGATCTAAAGGATCTTCTACGGAAATTGATAGAGAAGATCATGAGACTTCTCAAGATATGGACATTGCTGCTCCTGATTCCCCTTCTGAGATTCAGAGGGAGACTCCTGATTTAGAAGACTCTCTTGGTCCTGTTGATCCTTTAGATTCCTATTATGGACCAAGTAATGTTTCATCTGACAAGAAGAGACCTTTGTGGGCCAGGCATACTATGGAAGAGGCTGAAAAATTTGCAGCCCCTCGTGGTACTTTCAGAGAAAGTAAGAGACCTCATAAGTTTGCAGGTTATGTTGCTTCAATGAGTCATATTATTGAATCTGAACCTTCAAGTTTTGAAGAGGCTTCAAATCAGCAAGTATGGAGAGATGCCATGACAGAAGAATATCAATCTATTATCAAGAATGATGTTTGGGACATTGTTCCAAGGCCTAAAGGTAAATCTGTTGTTTCTTCTAAGTGGTTGTTCAAAATTAAACATGCAGCTGATGGAAGTATTGAAAAGTATAAAGCCAGATTTGTAGCAAGAGGTTTTTCTCAAAAAGAAGGTATAGATTATGAGGAAACATTTGCTCCTGTAGCTCGGTATACTTCCATTAGAACCATTATTGCTATTGCTGCTGTTAAAGGATGGAAATTACATCAAATGGATGTAAAGACAGCATTCTTAAATGGTGTAATTGAAGAAGAGGTATTTATTGAGCAGCCAGAGGGTTTTGTGATTCATAAGAAGGAATCTCATGTATGCAGATTGAAAAAGGCCTTGTATGGCCTTAAGCAAGCTCCACGTGCGTGGTATGAAAGAATTGATCATTATTTAGTAAGCTTGGGCTTCCTCAAAAATGATGCAGATCCAAATCTCTATTTCAAGGTAATTGAAGATAAAGCATTAATTTTGGTTCTTTATGTTGATGATCTTTTTATTACTGGAGGAGATGATCTTATTGCTAAATGTAAGGAAGAGTTAACCTCTGAATTCGAGATGAAAGATCTTGGTCTTTTGCATTACTTTCTTGGTTTAGAAGTATGGCAAAGACCAAATGAGATTTTCCTGAGTCAAGGGAAATATGCTATTGACATTTTGAAACGATTTGGTATGTTAGACTGCAAGTCTATGTCAACTCCTATGGAAGCAAATCTGAAAAAGCTACATGAGATTGCTGCCTCTTCAGATTTAGTTGATCCTACTATGTACAGGCAGTTAATTGGTTCTTTAATGTATTTGATCAATACTAGGCCTGATATATGTTATGCTGTTAACACTCTTAGTCAGTTCATGTCTGAGCCTAGACAGATTCATTTTGTTGCAGCTAAGCATATATTGAGATATGTACGTGGTACAGTGGGATATGGTCTGAAATATACTTCTTGTGAAGATCTGAAATTGCAAGGTTTTTCTGATTCAGATTGGGCAGGGTGTGTACCTGATAGGAAGAGCACTTCTGGTTATTGTTTCAGCTTAGGGTCTGCTATGATTTCTTGGTGCAGCAGAAAACAGTCATGTGTGGCCCAAAGTACAGCAGAAGCTGAATATGTGGCAGCTTGTGTGGCAGCTCGAGAAGCAGTGTGGCTTCGAAAGCTTCTTGCAGGATTGTTTGGACAGGTTTTGGAACCTACTGTGATTCTTTGTGACAACCAAAGCTGTGTGAAGCTTTCTGTTAATCCTGTTTTTCATGATAGAACCAAGCATGTGGAGATCAAGTATCATTACTTGAGAGATATGGTTCAAAGGAAATCAGTTGAACTCAAGTATGTTTGCACGGATGAGCAGACAGCTGACATTCTCACCAAGCCACTTCCTAGAGTAAAGTTTTCTTATTTTCGAGATAAGCTTGGTATTGTGGAGAATGTTGCTCTTGCTGAGAGAGAGTCTCAGCCTCAGTGACTCTTGCTTCATGTGTTAATGCATTTCTCTCTGCGAGAGAGATTTGAGGTGCAAGCCCTTGTTAAGGCATTTCTCTCTGCGAGAGAGATTTGAGGTGCAAGCCCTTGTTAACGCATTTCTCTCTGCGAGAGAGATTTGAGGTGTAAGCCCTTGTTAGTGCATCTTTCTCTGCGAGAGAAATTTGAGGTGAAAGCCCTTGTTTCTTTCTCTTGGAGTAGCCATGGTGGACATCACAATGAGATGACTACATCACGATGAGGTGATTTGTCTTGTGCAGCTGGAAGTATCCTCCCTAGCTGAGAGGGAGTGTTAATGTTTATGACAGCGTCAGTCAGATTCTTCCAGCTGTCAGCATGCAAAACTGTAACTGTCATGCATTAGAATATTTTTGTAACTCCTCCTAAATTTAGTTGCATGATTCCTCTTGTGCGTCCTCTTGTAAATGTCCTGCAGTCACCTTCTGACATGCAGAGGTATTTAACTTGCATGTATCTGACATGCTATGTTTAGAAAACCTCTTTGAATTTACATTGATTCTGTATTCAGTTCATAGTAATGAAGTTCGAATTTTTCAAGAGTATGAGTGTAAAAGAGAGCAGATGGTGAACTGAGTAAAAGGAGTGATAACTTTTGACAGTTTGTATCAGTTTGTAATGCTGTGTTCTGGCCTTCATAATCGGCCTCTATTGTAAAGGAGCTTCTTATTGTGACTCAATAATATAAGAGATATTTTTGGCTGGGTTTTTCTCCCTCAGGAGGAGGGTTTTCCCAGGGTAAATTTGTATGTGTTTTGTTTCTGTTGTTAACTTTCTGTTAGCTTTTATTTCTGGTTCAAATTTTAAACTGTTAAGGTAGAAATATTCAATATTATATTCGCCATCATAAGGGACAGCATATGGGATTGAGAGCTGCATGGTATAACAAGGTGCAGCATATTAATAATTGGAATGATCATAAGGAAGAACCAATATTAAAGAAAAGGAAATCAGCTACAGACCGACTTGGCAGATAAGACAAAGGGAAAATACACCCAGGTGTTTGGAGGAGTCATACATTATATGCACAGACTGGAAATAAGCTGCATCATATTTAAAGGAGCCGCCATATTAATCTCAGCCACAGGTATTAAGCTATTGCATTTGTAGGAGATTGTGGTGACATGGAGCCAACAGAATTATTATTCATTCTTCAGGAAAGTAGTCGCTGAAGATTACAAAGGAAGACAAATGATATTGTTTGTTGAGACAGGCACTGAGGAAAAGACAAACAACAGGAGCCGCCAGATCAGTAATATATGCCACGAATTCACATAAGTCGGGACCTGCTTGTGACTTAGTATGATGAGGCGCATACATAAAAAGCTTGCTTATGATTAAATGATAGGCGCTGCAATATTCAGGGTTGTTGTGCCTTATAAAAGCTCCTGAGGCTAGTGAAGAAATTGAGGGGATAGACTATTCACCGCACCATTTATTCAGCATATTTCTAATCAAGACTTTATCAACCATCAGCTAACTGCCAGCACTATCGTTTGTCATAGCACCAATGCCTCTCATCAAAGTCATATACTGGGAAGTTATTGAGCTGAAGGTTAATTGCGGTTAGGTGTATCATGAACAGAGGAATCCACAGTACTTTCCATTGTATGAAATCTCTGATATATATAAATCGTTATATTTGCAATATCAAATTTCTGAGTTTTCTGTGACGAATTGAATACTATTTATCCAGAAGCGAATACTGGTTATTTTATGTGAATGTCAAATGTTTGCAATTGTATTAAACTGAACTTCATATATTGCAATAGCCTATTTCATCTCAACTGAAGTCTAGCATATGACATTGGTTGACAAATGCTCACATTGTCAAACCAATAGAATAAATTGAAAAATATCGTCTACAAGGGTAGGGGATATTACAAGCTGGGAACCAATTTATTTATTTTTAAGGAATTTCACAATTTTTTTAAGTTGCCAAGAGTTGGCAAGTTTTTGCTTAGTCACCAAGTCCAAGTCAAATTTGGGTCTACCAAGTTTTTGGCGAGTCCAAGTTTGCAAACTATGTTTACAACTACCCAACCACGGTGAAGAACCTAATACATTTTCAGGGACAACCAGAACCAGTGTTGGTACCAAAATTGGCTTGGCTTCAGGGGGAGTTCTAAAGAATTCATAGTTGGTAGCAATAAAGAACCTAAAGTCACTCACAAGGAAAATCATTACAATAAAAGGAAACCCAGGGAGGTGATCAAAATTGAGAAACATTATGATGGTTACCTGTAACATGATGAAGGAAACCACATTATGATTTGTAGAGACCATTAATCCACAAACTTGGTAGGAATACCAAATAAAAAGGAATTAATTTATCGAACTACTAAGACTTCAGGCTAGGAACCCACATTATGTATTTAGTAATTTACACTTCAATGATTTCGGTACAAAAGTAATTCCATCCATTCTCAAGCCCTAATGACAAGTTGAGGACAAATTCTTGAAATGTAGGCAAAAATACAAATCCAACACAATTTAAATATCAAATAATTTTCCTATTAGATCATAATTCATATTATCAATGAGAGAGTCCTCGGAAACTTTTTGGAGAATTTATATAATAACAAAGGACATGACCCAAGCCCTACAAGCATTGGTAGTGGACAAAAGGGAATAAAGATAAGAGAGTGGTGAAGAATATGTTCAGCAAAAACTATGTAATCAGAGTAGGGAAGTTGGACGTCATGATCATGCAAAGTTGCAAACAATTCATTCATAGAAGAATATAATAGGAGACGATGAGCACCAACTTAATCAAGTTAACTGGGCGATTCAGTGAGGGGACAAAATAAATTAGAGGTTAAATGGAGAAGAATCTCATTCATAAATTTGATGGTTGAAACTTGAAGCAAAGCTATTAAGTTGAAGGCTGGAACATGCAAGATGTCCTGTTTTTTCCAGTTAAACCCTATGATTCGAAATTAATTGGGATAAATAGAGACATGTCTGTATCAATGATCTGAAATTAATTGGAATAAAGAGGGATATGTCTGTATGACATAACATAGACCTTAAAGACACTGAACATCAGTTGAAGATACCGAATGGCATGTCTAGACACATGGAAAAGACTTTAAACTGAACCAAGTAACCTGAAATCTTGCATCATCGGATCTTTAATACCTATCCAAATGTACCCCTGGGCATTATAGGATCTTCAGTGACATGATGGAAATGAAAGAACCAGAAAATGACATCAGTAGGATTGGCTCACCGGTGACTAGCACGTCACCCTACTGACAAGTCACAAAAATGTCGTTTACTGCAAATATAACCTAGCAATCAACCAAGGTTGGTTTGTGGTCCATCAAGATGAGTCCATACTCCAAACAACTTCATAAATTTGCCAGTTGGACGCATGCATTATAAGTGTTCTGTTTCCAGCATCAGTTTGACATTTGAGATCCATCTCGATACCTATTTTCAATTTTGTCATGTAGGCACAGAAATAATACTTCTTTGATTTAGCAGGGGTTCCTTTTGCCAGTCTTGGGCATACTTCAGCATGTACGAGAGGTTGACTACAACTCCAGCATCATAGTAAGTGTGAGGCATTGCAAGGCATTCGAGAGTTACACCAGTGTTGCTTCTTCATAGATATATTCTTTGTAATTCATGTGTATTGCTTCGGAGTTGAGGGAAACAAAAAGCATGGCCTTATTTCTTGAGTTTGAGTCTGTATGAATTGGAGCAAAAATTTAATAGTTGTCCATTACTCATTAAGCATAATTCTTAGCATATGGCAATAGGAAACATATTTATCAATAATTGTAACAAAGGTTTGTGTTGATGAATCGTGTCAAAAATATCTTGACCAACTGCCGCTCATACCAGTCTCAAAGTCACACTCATTAATATAGTAGATTCCTTTAGCAATCTATTTTGAATTTATGGAAGTGTTTTGCAAATAGGGAGGCCAATCAACCTTCCAAGTTCACAAGAGGTGAAGTACCGGACTTTTCTTCATCAAGCACGCCACCCCGAGATGCAACACATGTGAGCCGAGAGGCATATGAGTGCTCATGGGCTTGTTGAGGAAGGGAGTCTTCATGCATCTTATCAAGCACGCCACCCCAAGATGGATGGAGTGGAGCTCCTGCCATGCTCGTGGGTCAGGAGGCGAATGAGTGTTCCTGGGCTTGATCAAGGAGGATGGAGCGCCTCCAAGGTGGACTGAGGGATGGAGTGGGCCTGAGTTCTCCTAGGCTTGAAGGTCTTCTCAAGTATGCCACCCCGAGATGGATGGACGAGGATCCACCCATGCTCTCGCAATACAAGGACAACCATCCTTGAGGTTCCAGTTTGTAAACATTTCAACAGAATTCCTAATGCGATTGGTTATAGGAATATGCCTTGGAATAATCATTAATGATGTTAAGATGCCTTTGAATTCAAATATTGATAATGTTATGAACTATAGATTTGTCTATTATAATGTTTCAGCTATGATCTATTGCTCCCAATATTATAATATTTTATGTATTAATCTGAATATAACCATAAAGTTAACACTTGTATTACTAATATCAGTTTTTAGTGATTATTATAGTTTTGCAGGCCTAAAATTACGAATTTCCCAAAAGGGGACATTACAATCATATCAGAGCTTTGATCCTGCCAGCCTAAGGATCAAAAAAATAAGTATATGCTGTGAGACCTACATGTTCTTCCAGATACAAGTTATTAGCTTGTAAGATTCCCAATGAAGGAACAATCAATCATTCTCTAACAACTCAACATAGTTAATAATAAAACTAACAATATAATTTGACTTTCATTTCTCAAATAGAAATCCACATGTTGCCATCATAACTAAGATACAAAGATGGATTTCGATTATCTTACTTCCAAATTTCAAGATATAAGTGCATAGAGATATCATCTTGACCTAGGATTGTCAGTCTCTTAAAAGCCAACCAATCACATTAAAGTCCACGAAGTAATGACTGCATTATCACAAAAACCATGATATCCAGGTGTTGTGTTATTCCTTAGATTGTGACTATTGAAAGCATAGAAAGCATGATCTGCAACTATATAATCCACATGTCTAAGTCCACATGAATATTCCAAAACAATCTACAACGATTTATCTAGAATATTGTTCTTACCCATAACACCCAATTTGAAACATCATAGAGTGAATTACTATCAGCATGCCAAGTTTAGGAATTAGAAATAATAATAGATATCTATGTCTAAATTCAATCAATTTTTGATATGCCAAGACAATATTTCTGAGTAGATGTAATAAAGGCAACTCAATTCTTTAGGAAAATACAAATAACAGATTTTGACTCTTAGAGAAACCTTAAGAGAAATTTTTGGAAAGAACCATTGGCACTATAATTCAAGGTTTATGTTTTGAGATTTATCGTAGTATATATTATCGAGCTTCATTGAGGCAAGAACACATTTGTTCTAATAAATAGTAATTTGTTCTATTCATTTTCAACAAGATCATAATGCACAATCAAATCCATAACATATATGATCTATCCCACACTCATAGAAACAATGGTAATGAATGGATCAACCTTGTAACCTACAAAATTAATCTAGTGAACTTTGTCTTGTGGACCAAATTCACTTCTATATTTAATATCTAGAGTAGATCATTTCATCCAAGGGTCTTCTTCTCCTAAGTCCTTTTTCTTGATTGGAGTAGCTCTACATTCATGATTAAAAAATCAAGGACATCAATTTCAATCATACATGTATCTTAGATAAATTTGATACAAATCAAGTTACACCCAAATTTGTTACACAAGTCTATTTTAAGTCACTTGCTTCCATTTGATTGTTTAAAAAAGAGGATACGACCTATAGTAAAGGATACCTAGATCCTTTACTCAAATGCAAAATTGGCTTTGCACAAAGGAGTGGGATCTTGATATTCACAACACTCCCATAATTCATCATGATGAAGGAAGCAACATTTTTCTATCATTTTGGATTTCAACAATAATAATCAAGAGTTTGTGTTCATTGCCCAAGATCTTTGTAATAATGAAATGAGAGAAAACTTGTCTTAAATAATAGATCTTGCCAATTTCCAACTCTTGGTTTTGTTATTGAGAGCTATTGAAAAATAGAAGTACATGAGCCAAAAGAAACTTGGACAATAAATTGTCCCCATACTTTAGAGGATAGTATTAACCTTATTGGTAGTCAAGTTGAGGCAAGTATACTAACAACTACTCTTCAGGGACATAGAGTCAAACATAACCAAAACAATCATCACTAGGTGTAGTTTTCAATTCCTACTTATATCAAAGTACCGCAAGAAAAACTAATTACATCACAAGAAGGAGCCATGTCCAAAATTACAAATCTACAAGGTTGATTTGGGATCTTCGTAACTTCAGGAGCATCCTAGATTGTGATTGCTTGAGGACAAGCAATTTTGGGAAGGGCAGATTGTCATGCCCCCACCATAAAAGGAATCACACCCTTTTGAAAATAGGTGATCTCAGCTATAATAAATCATCAGCCTCTAGTGGTCGATCAAGGTAAAGGAAGGCTATTTAGTCTCAAAAGGTATGAAATAAAAATAAAATGAAAAGTCTAAAAGGCAGCGCTCCATCTTGAAAGAAGATGGTAAATAAATAACAAAAAATAATAATAATTAATCAAGAAAGGAAACGCTCCATCTTGGAAGGGGTATGACTTTTGGCAAGGCTATGTTGATGAAAAGGTGTGACTTTTCCCCTCAAGTGGAAAATATAAAAGAGAGGACACTTTACTTGAGGAAGGCATCAAGTGGATCAGATTGGAAAAAGGAAATATAAGATATCTGTTGGAAATAAATATTGTTTTCAGCAATAATATTATTGGGAACTAATGATATTTTACTACCAATTAATATAGTAGATTCCTTTAGCAATCAATTTTGAATTTATATAAGTGTTTTGCAAATAGGGAGTCGATCAACCTTTTGAGTTCACAAGAGGTGAAGTATCAACCTCTCCTTCATCAAGCACGCCACCCCGAGATGCAATGCTCGTGGGCCGAGAGGCATATGAGTGCTCCTGGGCTTGTTGAGGAAGGTCGTCTTCATGCATCTTATCAAGCACACCATCCCAAGATAGATGGAATGAAGCTCTTGCTATGCTTTTGAGCCGAGAGGTGAATGAGTGCTTCTAGGCTTGATCAAGGAGGATGGAGCACCTCCAAGCGGACTTAAGGATGGAGTGGACCTCAATTCCTGCCATGTTTGTGGGTTAGGAGGCGGATGAGTGCTCCTGGGCTTGAGGGTCTTCTCAAGTACGCCACCCCAAGATGGATGGACAAGGATCCACCCATGCTCTCACAATACAAGAACAACCATTCTTGAGGTTGCGGTTTGCAAACATTTCAAGTGAATTCCTAATGTGATTGACTATAGAAATATGCCTTGAAATAATCATTAATGATATTAAGATGCCTTTGAATTCAACTATTGATAATTTTATGAACTATAGATTTAAATATTATAATATTTTAGCTATGATGTATTGATCTCAATATTACAATATTTTACGTATTAATCTGAATATAACCATGAAGTTGATACTTGTATTACAAATATCAGTTTTTAGTGATTATTATTGTCTTGCAAGCCTAAAATTAGGAATTTCCCAAGAGGAAACAATACAGAAGAATAACCATGATGATGTCAAAATATGGTACTCTTAGTAATAGGATTCTATGACGCTTTTTTTCGTGTTGACCTAGTAGACTGGTTACATAAGCATCTATGAATATTTTACAATCATTTATGATTTAAGTTTATATTGTTTGGTGTACTTATAGTATCTAGTTATCCAACATGCAAAAGGCAAAAAAGCTTAAGTGGAAATTTTGAAATAAATAAACTCTAAATTGATAAGAGTCAGGTTACATTTTTTTGGAAAAATAGTTGTGCATACGTATGAGAGCATGTTTTAGCCAAGGTCGTGATCACACTACTCTTGAATGACCCTTTTTGTCCTAAGTCATCATCCACACCTTCTCAAGAAAGTTAGAAACCTCTATCCTTTTTATGCTTTATATGTTCATTTTGAAGTTTTTAAAGTTCTGTATATAAGTTTCACACCAAAAATTCTAGTAATTTTAGAACGTTGGTTCTTTCTATTTTGAGATGTAGCTTTTTCCTCTTTCTGAGTGGGGCTTTCCACCCTAACATCGACAACAATAACAACTTGCTACAATTGACTTTGTAACATAATCCAAGGACTCCAACCCTTGATTCCCAAGTATGAATTGTTATATTTTGTATTTCTATAAATTATATAACATTTTTAATTTAAACGAACAAGGGTAGATTACAGCCAATGTTACTATGAATTTCCAAGACAAGGGAACTTGAGGACATGATTTTGGGTACAAAAGAATCTCCAAAATTTTGGGGATAGTCGAGATACAACTATTGAAATTTGAAATAACTTAAACAAACTAAAAATTGTTAAAATATAAGGTTTACTTTTGTAATAAAGTCATCATAGTGACTTAGTGGTGTGTAATAATGTTAGCTATTATTAGCGTCCTGAATCTTGGACAAGTGTCATATTTATTTATTGTTGGTTACATCTCTCAAACTCTATATAAGGAGATGAACCTCTTTGTATTAGTCACTCCAACATTTCATAATATTATATTGCATTATTTGAATTTGCTCATAGCTCATTTTTTAACATGGTATCAACGCCAGATGTCTCTAAACCTGAGCTACGGCCATTGTATCTACAGCAAATGCTCATGACCCATGATTATATTTTGGCTCTACATTTTTTAATTTTAGTGGCAATGCCATGCAACTTGCATTTTTTGTGTGAACTATGTCCATTAAAATACACAATGTCTATGATTGTAGGTTCCTACGTGATTGGAAGCCTTGTTTATACTAATGTCACAACCCTAGGGCGCACGAACTTGAATTCTAAGAGTTCTAGCCTCAATTCTGATTAAATCACATGCAAAAAAGTCATGATTATAGGGCATGCAACAACAATCATCTAGTTTCCTTTGCACATTTTTTTACAATGGCCATAGGTTTTTGCAATTGCAAGGTCTCTCCAAATCCATGACTAGGGCACAATTCTTTAGCACATAGCTAGGGCACGCAAGTATTGCCCAAACTTTTAGGTAAAAAAATTGCATTTAAAATTTATTTTTCTAAAGAAAAATGGTATATTTTTTAGTGTTGAGAAAGGGTATTTTCTAGGGAATTTTTACTGAGAATTAAAATTTCGTTCAAAAAATATTCTATCCTTAATTTCCACACTTGGACAGTAAAAATCTAGATGCAATTGATGAGCATAAAATTGTAGGGAATAGTAAATGGAAATGAGAAACCATCTACAAATGCAAATAAGTTACTGAATTAGCAAAAGCAAAGATGATAAAGCCAAAGTCATTATTGGACTTGCTCTCTTCAATTTTGAGTTACATCATGTAGATCTAGAAAAATCATAATTTGAATAAACTATTTGGAGCAAAAACAATTAATGCAAAGTTTTTGCTAAATGTTCAACTATTCAAACTCAAGATGGATAACAAAGTTACTATGTCTAGCCACATAAGTAATCCAAGGTCTCTCATTAGACAATTAGTAGAAGTCAATCTTGTGGTGGATGACAAGGATGCCAAAGCCATTTTGTTGAACAATTTGCCTTCTGAATATAGCAATGTCATTTTACTCTAAATCAAATATATTCTCAAACTCTTAAAAATTTGATTTCACTCTCTTAACTAAAGAAAAGGGAACAAATACAAGAGATATAGAAGATGATCCTTAGCATGCGAGTACATTATAGTCAAGAAACAATTGTCGAAGATCAAATAAAGACAAAGGGGGGATTGAATGTTATTATTGCAAGAAAAGAGATCACACAACCTAGAACTATAGAATTTAAGCCAATGATGTTCTCTAAGGAAAACTCAAAGACAAACCAAATGAAGCTAATATAGCCATTGTTGAAGATCCAAGTGGTGAAGAATTTGTTGATGAATAACCCATATTTGAAGAAGCCCACATTTTGAAGATATGAAGGGATCTAGTAAAAATTAAGCTAGCACAGATTGTTGCCTAATTAGTTTAGGTGTTTGTGGATCTTACGTATTATGCCCTCACAAGGGTCATGAGACAACTTAATGTAGCTCAATATTGATGGTTATGCAATAATTGAGAGATTAATAATTTAGAATTTTGGGGATGTGGAATATAGGAACACCAAAATTCAACTCATGAACTACAACTTTACGAGAGTTATGAGGTAGTTTGGTGGATTTCCACCTAGTTCAAGAACTATTTTCAAAAAGGAGCTTCTGAAAAATGCATGGTTCTATTTGATGCTAATGTTTTTAGTTTTCAGTCAATGTGTTAGTATGTTGTTTTCCAAGCACAATAAGCCTTAAAGGGGGTATTAGAATGTATGGCTTACTTTTGTTATAAAGTCACTAGAATGACAGTGGTATGTAAGAAATTAATAATGTTAGCTATTATTAGTATTTGGCATCTTGGGCAAATGTCACGTTTATTAATTGTTGGCTACACCTCTCAAACTCTATATAAGGAGATGAACCTCTTTGTATTAGTCACTCCCATTTTCATAATATTATATTGTGTTATTCAAATGTGCTCATAGCTCCTTTTTTTAATAAAATCAGCTGAAATTTTAAAAAGTAAACACAGTGTGTTGAATTTGCAATGACAATTTTTCCTCTTTTAGCTGGGGTTTTTAGCATTTTTTCCTTATAGGCTTGAGTTTTCATTTTTATGCACAAAATGGAGAAGGCTGTCAATCCTCCAAAACATCACCTGAACCTAGGATGCATCCCCATAGAACACTAATTACAACGCTAAATGAAACAGTTCACTGTTATTTAAGGGTGGTGTATTATGTACATTGAATGCATGCTCAAATCCATAAAGATCAATGGGATACTCAAACAAGCCAGCCAAAGAGTAAGTATTATACACTAGGTAAAAACTCGGCATAAAAGTTAACAACAACCCAGCAAAGAGTTGATGGCATGCGAAATCAAACCACCTCACTCAAATTACTTATGAAATTTCATTAGTATTTTGACATACAATCATCTTTGATGTCAATTTCATGATTATATCTAGTTTTGATGACAATTTGATAATTGGCCTAGAATTCAAAAATAGCTTAAGAAAGAGATGGCTCTACTCATTTTCCGGAGAACTGAGTTAAACTCAGGGGTGCCCAGCTACTGGTAAAGAATAGCGTGACTAGACATGCAAGTGCCAATATTTTATCCAAGCATTCTTTCACATTGAGGAAAGTCTGGGGTGTAGTCTCATATCTGTATTAAAAAAATTGAATGAAGTAAAACCCTATAACCTTATGGTCATTAAAAATGAACACAACGCAGTCCAATGGCTTCTAGGTCAACTCTAACAGGGAACACTTTTAAGAGTGTAACCCAGATTCGTATCCCTCTCAACTATAGGTGGTTCATAACTCTAGCATACCTGTGGCAAGATTGTTGGTGTAACAAATAGAGAGGTACATTAAGGGTGAGACCCAATTTGAAAGAAGCACAAGTGTGTCCCAGGTCCAAATATGGCTCAATTCTAGACCAGATTAAAGGTAACCAATAAACTTACCCAAGAGAAAAGAAATCATTATAATTTTTTCCCATATAGCATAAGAGACATTTCAGAGTCAGCAGAATGAGATTTTCGGCATGTACAGAGCAATGTTGCATGCATACTGCGCTAAAAGTCCGGGAAAAAAAAAATTAAACCCATAATCCTCCAAATTTGCATTCTCTACATAATAGTCTCAAATTCTGATCACACCATAAACTAAAACTAACTGCCACCATTCACCATGCATGAAAAACAAAACCCTAAAATAATTGATGTTGAGTTAGTCACAAAATATCATTACCGAATATGAGCTGACTAACACATTCTTTGAAAGTCTTGTAAGTGCAGCCAAATATGACACCGGCAAGATCAGACTTATTCAATCCTTTGAAATTTGCTCCTACTTCCCATGCATACTGGTGCCCTCCCTTATTTTTTGAATCATCTAAAATATAAGTATACGTTTTTCTTCCCGCCCCCATTTTTGTTGCTTACAGGTATAATTATGAAAACGCTATATAGAATAAAATGTGAACTGAACCATGAAAGCGAATCAAACAAACGTGAGGTTAGAGTCCACCATAACTAATACAGAATTCTTCATCTCTTCGTTTCACCCAAAGCTTATAAAAATCGGCAGTTCCAAGTTTTTATCAACAATCGAAAGCTGTCAGATATAGGTAACGCTCATAAAGACACTGGATGTTTAGAAATGGCAATCGACGAAAGCGCGTTACCGTAGAGATGTGCGGAAGGGTTTAAATTGTTGGGACGTAGTCTTTTTTAGTTAACTGTTGAGGTAGGGAGAGGGCCCCACCGTAATGTTTACATTGGTCGACGTGAACCCTGTTTTTTTTCACAGTATTGTCATGGATTTTGGAAACTTTATGAATTCAAGTGAATCTTTTCTTTATACCGGAAATTTTCTTAAATCTTAATGTAAACCTTCACACTGGGAACCTAACTTCTATACCTATCTTGAGAGTTTTAGAGTTCGAAACGCTTTTTCTTTTTGATATGTATGTTGTAGTGGCGCATGTTATTTGGCGGTTTTTTTTATGTTATTTTCTTAAATTTTGTAAGATTGGTTTTCTTTATGGTTGATTCATACACGTCTTTAGATCTTTTTAAGCTCTCTTCAAATAAATTGTGTTTAGTTGTCATGTTAATCATTCCATGCACAAAACTAATGTCGTAAATATTCTTGTGTAACTAGTTCAATGACAATAATTTCTGTAAAAAATAATGATTTTAAACTTTATGAATGTCTTCCTCAAAACAAAGAGATTCCAAGAATTATTGTAATTTTAACTCTGTGGCTAAGGATTTAGATTTTTTAGAGGCATGTCCTTATCTATAAGTTTATGGGGATAGATCAAACATGAAGATACTAGAGGATTGGACATGTAAAGCTTGGTTGGTCAAATGAGATGTGGAGATTACCTAGTTTCCAATGGATTTTTTTTTCGTTTTCTTTAATGTTTTTAACTATGTTTAAATGTTTGAAGGAGTTCCTTATTTCTTCAAGCACATTAGTCTTTTCATGAAACCTCAACATCTAGATTTTATCCCAACTATGAAACTCCCTTCCAAGGTTCAGCTTGGATTCATGTATGTGCTCTGCCACTAATTCTCTTGAAAATTGAATGCCTAAAAGTTTTGGGCGATTCATTAGGTTCCTATTTGGGTAACTCTCATATTACTAGACCCAAAAAAAATTCTAGTTATGGCCAAACCTATGTTGAACTAGATTTAAATAATCCCTTTCCAAAAGTTATTAATATTTAGGCGGGAGATTTTGTTTGGCATCGAGCCTTGGATTATTAAACCATTCCTTTTAGACGTAGGGAATTTCATTGTTATGGACATCTCTTTCAAGATTGTCCCTAGCTTAAATCATATAATTCTTTTGAAAAATTACCATAAGAGGACAAAAAGGGTAAACAACAAAATCAACAGGATAATCAAGAGTCTATTGTTGATCCTTCTAATGCTAACAACTTTACCTTGGATCATAGAAAAGGCAAAGGTCGACCTCCTCCAAGTCCTAGAGGAGCCAAAGTTGCTAACCAAAATAGAAATAGGTTTGTTATTTTTGGATAAATACTCACCAAATTTTAGGATGATCAAGATAAAAACTAGAAAAGGATGATATATTGCAAGATCAAGAAAGTCATGGTAAAATATAGTGTGCTAACTTTTTCAATGAGAAACAAGATCATACAACACAAGATCTTCCACTTTCTAGGGAATTTTGGATACACTTAATTCCATTGTTAATGTCCAACATGTTCATTTGTTGCCTAATAAGTCTATTGTTCTTGCCTAGAACCCTCTTCTCACTCATAATAACTCTCAAAATATTAAATTTCAAGAGAGACTTTTTTTGTTTTTGATAAGCATGAACATATGCCTAAATCCCCTATCATAGACTTCAAGATAAATAAGAAAATATATACATATTGGTCATTCAAAAGATAACTTGAAATCAAAGGACCTTTCAAAGAAAATAAGAAAAAACTCCTTCAACTTAGACTTTGGGTATTAAACAAAGTAAGAACAAAAAACAAGGAATACAAGAGACACTCAAAGAAGGTTGTAATATTGACTATGATAAATAAAATATTTGGGAGAACACTCGCTAACTTTGAGTCTTATCAATCTAATGGATCCATCCCTCCCTCACCGATTTCAATCAATGATTATATTATGGAATATAAGAGGGCTCAGTAATAAATGCATACATAAGTAAAAAGATTGATTAAAGATCTTAACCCTTTTATGTTGGTAATTTAGGAAACTAAGATTCCCAAAGAATTTACATAAATCTTTGGTTGCAGCCTTAGTAGACATTGGGAAAGCATTATTATTTTTACTCTTGGTCTATCTGGTAATCTTTTGTGTGCTTGGTTTTCCTGATATTTTCTCCCAAAAAATTATTTTTGCAATGGTGGTCTCTCTTTAGAAGGGGTTCTCACATCAAGCAATCTTATTATCTTGATCACTAATTGCTATTATCCTTGAGATCTTCTATGTAAGGTTAAACCATAGGATAGTCTACATGTTCATAGAGAATTTTCTCCTCAATATTATTCTAGATTATTGGAGGTGACTTTAATGTTGTGTTATCTCTTGATGAAATAAATGATGGAATTCTCATTCTCCCTCAAAATAGTCTTCTTCTTCGGAACATTAATCAACTTCAATTACTAGATATCCCTCCTAGCAATAGTTCTTTTACCTATAAATTTTGAAGAGCATGAGATGATTTTATTGCAAAGAATTTGGATAGATTTTTGGTCAATGATTCTTATACTTCTCAACACCTTCAATTTTCTTCTTTCACCTAGACAATGCAGGCTTAAATCATTGGCCCATAGCTTTACACTTGGAAGGATCTTCTTAAGCCTCAAAATTCCCCTTTTATATTCTAGCTCATGTGTGGTTAAAAAAAGAGGAATTGAAAAAAATAAACTTTGAAGGTGGGAAGGTAAACCTCATCATGGTACAACTCTATATGTTTTGTTTCATAATTTTTGTTTTCTCGAACAAAACTCAAAAAATGGAAGTCTTTCTCATGTGAAAATATTCTACAAAGAAAAATAAATATTTTCTCAAAGTTGACAAAGATCCAAGGTTGCATTTAGGAACATGGTTTAAGTAAATATGTCTTAAATTTGAATTCTAAACTCAGGAATATATTAGAAAAGACTGACCTTCGAGAAGAAATCATGTAGCAACAAAAATCTCATGCTAAATTATTATAAGCAAGGGATAGATATTGTTCTTTTTTTCCATGAACTTGTTGTGACATAAAAACATGTTAATTATTTCAAGGAGATTTAACAAAATGATGGGTCTAGGATTGAATCCATTCAAGATATTCAACTAGAAATTGTTTCTCACTTTTTGTGAGTTGTCAAAATTTCTAGCTATTTTTTGTTGATAATAGACATATCACTTAGAATTGTATTCCTAGACTTATCTTCTCTTATGATAATTCCTTCTTTAATGGACTTATTTCCCTGGATGAACTAAACAAGGTTATATTTATGATGAAATAACATAAAACTTCAAGCTTAGATGGTTTTCTTATTGATTTTTTTCAAGTTTTATGGGATATTGTCAAAGATGATGTTTTGGAGGCTTTTGAGGGATTTCACACATCAAAATAAATGTTAAAAGCCTTCAAATAACTCTTTTCTCTAATTCCTAAGAAAGATCATGTTTTGAATTTCCATTATTTATAACCCATAGCTCTCTATAATACTATTTATAAGTATTTTGTCAAAACTATTATTGAGAGGTTGAAATAATTCCTTCCTTCTATGGTTTCTCTATAAAAGAGGGTTTGTTCAAGGTTACGAAATCATCAATGGTAATGTTATTATTCAGAATCCATTCACTCTATGCATCTCAATAGTAAAGGTTCTATATTCATGATTGTTGATCTTAGATGGTTTTCGTATTGATTTTTTTCAAGTTTTATGGGATATTGTCAAAGATGATATTTTGGAGGCTTTTGAGGGATTTCACACATCAAGATAAATGTTAAAAGCCTTTAAATAACTATTTTCTCTAATACCTAAGAAAGATCATGTTTTGAATTTCTATTATGTCTAACCCATAGCTCTTTGTAATACTATTTATAAGTATTTTGTCAAAACTATTTTTGAGAGGTTGAAATAATTCCTTCCTTCTATGATTTCTCCATAAAAGAGGGGTTTGTTCAAGGTTACAAAATCATCAATTTTAATGTTATTATTTAATAATTCATTCACTCTATGCATGTCAATAGTAAAGGTTCTATATTCATGACCGTTGATCTTAAATGGTTTTCTTATTGATTTTTTTCAAGTTTTATTGGAAATTGTCAAAGATGATGTTTTAGAGGCTTTTGAGGGATTTCACACATCAAAGAAATGTTAAAATCCTTTAAATAACTCTTTTATTTAATTCCTAAGAAAGATCATGTTTTGAATTTCCATTATGTCTAACCCATAGCTCTCTGTAATACTATTTATAAGTATTTTGTCAAAACTATTGTTGAGAGGTTGAAATAATTCCTTCCTTTTATGATTTCTCCATAAAAGAGGGGTTTGTTCAAGTTTATGAAATCATTGATGGTAATTTTATTATTCAAGAATCCATTCACTCTATGCATGTCAATAGTAAAGGTTCTATATTCATGACTGTTGATCTTAGATGGTTTTCTTATTGATTTTTTTCAAGTTTTATGGGAAATTATCAAAGATGATGTTTTGGAGGTATTTGAGGCGTTTCACACATCAAAATAAATGTTAAAAGCCTTTAAATAACTCTTTTCTCTAATTCCTAAGAAAGATCATGTTTTGAATTTCCATTATGTCTAACCCATAGCTCTTTGTAATACTATTTGTAACATGTCAACCCTTTGTTGAAGTAGATTTTCCTAAGCTTTCACTTTGCGAGTAAATAAACTATGTAACTTAACCATTACAATAAAAAAAAAATCTTTATTGAGAATAATAAACATAGATTACATAACAATAATCAACATTGATTTCATTCCAAAGTAATAATTTCCACAATTATAATATTTCAAAGAATGTGTACAATGTACATGCATAGCTAAACTGAGCTTCAAAACAATAGATATAGATGGTTCAGGATCCTCCTTTCAAATCTTGGTCTTCTTGTCGCTTGCTGAGGAGGAGAAGCATCACTCAAGCGCTTTTCCGCCAACCACAAACTCATATGCGGTCCCTCACACATCTATCATTCAATAGATGGCCCCACCCTTCGACGAAGAGATTGGTGGAGTAACCTTGTAACGACAACCAGCTGAGCTTAGTGTTGTGTCCTACATAACTAGAACTTGTAAACCCACAATCTAGGACTAGCATGCAAATAAATGGATCGCGGTGAATTGATAATGAAGCCAAAGGCAATCACACTACTTTGGCCAAAGTGCTCTCACTTAGTACTTCAAGTGATAGCCATCCTACTCACATACATTACTCAAGCTCGATTTGAATTTATGCCACTATATTCTATGCATAGGTATTTCCTCCTATGGGTAATCTTTAACCCTAGAAACATCTTATTCCCTTTCCCACAAACTCTATGATAATTCAATTCACGATGCATATAAACAAGTTCCCTCCCTTAAATGGACAAACAATCCCAAGAGTAACTCTCTAGCTAAATAATATAATTAAATAATTGAAGCTACGAACAACCCTTAGGCTATTCTTTGTTTAATCATCCCTAGTATCATAATACTAATGACAATACTCTCTCCTATTATGGAGTAAATACAAGCACCTTACAAACAAGCATTATATAGCATCATTTTCCTTTCCAAAGCAAATGTTATGTTTTCCTAATGCAAGTAATCTCATGTAGAACGATAATGCATTCGATTCTCAATCCTGTAAAAATAAAGAAAAAATAAACAAGACGAGATCCCCATGCCTATATTACACTTAACCACTTGACTTGATTGGTTGCACAACCTCCAACAACAGCTTCCTAGCTTCACTCGTCCCCACTAAGCAAGACTCCTTCTCACAAGTTGATAATATGCTCTTACTAATAAAACTCTCATAATATAGCTCCTCTCAAATGTTCAAGGCTCTCCCAAAACAACTCTCAACTCTCACAGAATAATGCAGCAAAGTAAAATTGCAAAATAAGTTTGCAAAAGAGAAATGTGTCCCAAATGAGAGCACTAACATCTCTATTTATACAAAAAAGGAGATATTGCATCCTACATAAATGACAAGCAAAATGACAACTTATTCCATGCAAATCGACTCACTCAACTCAGCTAAAAGGTGTCGAATAAGAAAAGAATATACTCAGCATAAAATGCCACAGATTGACCTCTATAGTTGACAATAGTTTAAGACTATTTCAATCTGCACATGATCAAATGATGGCAATCGAATTGTTTCCAAAATGGTCTTCTACAGGAAATAGAACTTCATAATATGGCACCAAGTATGCAACCTCATCCTATTAATATTGGTGCAGTTATTCTCATTGATTTAGTCTACTGTTAATAGGAAACACCTTGCTATGTTGACTCGGTCATAGTTTTGTTGAGTATAAAGGAAATATATGTTGCTTTTAGCACACAAATAGTGCTTTGACTAATTCTTGCATCACTATTTACTTTCCCTATTCTCCAGCATTCAATAATACTAATGAGGTGGTTTACATTCTATCGCGTTATGCATTCTCAGCTAAGTAATTCACTGATTAGATATTTTAAATCAATTTCCATAGTATCAACTATGGTGTATTCGTCATATCAACCTTGTTGTTGTGTAATACATAACATGTCACTTGACCTTTAGTCGATGCCAATATATGATATATCCATCTCTTAAAAGCTTTGCATATGTTATATACTATTCGGCCTATGTTAAATATATAAATCGGCCTCTAAGCATTACATATGTTAATCGATATCTAAAAATATATTTATATATAAATATATATTAAAATATGTACATATACATATATATATATATGTATGTCAATAATATCCCACATATTAATATATATATGTATACATATATTAATATATATATATACATATATAGCATATCACTAGAGTATGTATACATTCAATATATGAATGAATTCGAACAAGTTAACATTCACACAGTAATAATAATTATATCGATTGTGTACATATATATATATACATATATACATATACATATATATATATATACATATACATATATATATATATGGGCATGTCCATTCGCCAAACAAACATATGTGTGTATCGATACATGTATACATATGGATATATGTATATATCATAGATGCATATATACATACACATTCGATTATACACCAAGCACATGCACAATTACTATTGTGTTGATAGGGAATAGACGTGATGTATTTATACATATACACATTCATGTTGTATTGTCCATTCGTTAGCTCAATGCTCACAAGCAACTCGTTCATAAGAATGCATAGGTATGTTTACCTATGTACTCTCATGTATGTGTTCCTTCATGTGTATGGACTATCGTCAACATGCATATGTATACATATACATACATTCAGCATGTGTTCAACTCTTCAATACAAGAATAGTAATACAAGGAAGAACTCATAATCTCTAAACATATAACATCATCCAAACGTGCATTCAATAGTAATCATGACCCTTACTAATGCATACATTCATACTAAGGATGACTTACCATTTCCTGACATAGTAACTTCACTCAACCATTCTATTGTGAGTGTGTGTGTAAGCTCAAATAGGTTACACTACTAGTTACCCAACCAAGATCTTCTCCTAAGTGATACTTCCCCTCGCACCTAGAGGAATTGAACATAAACCTGCATTAACTAACACATTCCCATAGTAGTCAGTTGTTCAACAAAATATGCATTACACATAATATATCTCCATAGTTAGAATACATAATCCCATAACCATTCATTTCACATATATGCATTTCTTCACATATCATTTAAATGAGACAACATTCATTCATAATTCATTGATAACAAAGTGCAAGCACATTTTATTCTCATTCAGAATTCAAATTACATTCACATTTACCCTACATAGTAATAGTAAATAGTAAATACACAATTGGGGTGTATCATACTTCCCCCTTGTGAATCATCGTCCTCAATGATTTTATGTAGCAACATAAAACTAAACAAACAAACAACATATTATTTTCAAGTATTCTTAAATGCATCTAAAACATGAGGAAACTTTTGATGTATCTCATCATAGGCTTCCCAAGTAGCAGAGTCTTCCACATACTCGTCCCACTGAACTTCGCATTGCAAGATGTCCCTATTATGTAAGTGAAGCTTACGCATTCCGAGCACCTTGACAGGTTTGAGTGTTACCACTCCCGAGTCTTCTACCTATAAAGCATTCCAATCAATGACATGATTATCACCTGGTATATACTTCTTTAGGTAAGACACATGGAAGATGTTATGCATCTTAGCAAGAGTTGGTGGTGACGCAATTTGGTAAGCTACCCTATTCACTTCCTCGAGGATCTCAAAAGGTCCTACATAACACAGTGCTAATTTGGAAGCCTTTCCAAATTTAATGGAACTCTTGTGAGGTTTCACTCTCAACAACACCTTATCACCTATGGCAAAATTTTGGGGCACTCTCTTAACATCAACATAGCTTTTATGTCTATCATTAGCTTCATCCAATCAAGTTGCTTAAAACTTCTTACTTGCTCATCCATTTTAGCCAACATTTCCAACCCAAGACTTACTCTATCCTCAAGTTTGTCCCAACTTATAGGAGTTTGACACTTTTGACCATATAATGCTTCAAAAGGAGCCATCTTTATTGCAGAATGGTAAGAATTGGTATAAGCATATTCTACTAAAGGCAAGTAGCCTTCCCACTTATACTACTGATCCATGCAATGCATCCTAAGTAGTTCTTCCAATACTTGATTCACCCTTTCAAATTTTCCATCCGTTTTCGGATGATATGCTCAGCTAATATTTAGTTGAGTCCCAAGTGCAGAAAACAAGGTCTACCAAAACCTAGAAGTGACTTGTGCATCTCTATCTAAGATAATCTTCTCAGGAATCCCATGCAACCTAAACACTTCTTGCAAAAATTTCCTTGCTATGATAGGAGCTCCATCAGTTATATTCCTGGGTATGAAATGTGCTACTTTGGTAAGCTTATCCTCAACCACAAGAATGGCATTGTGCTTATTTCTTGCCATAGGAAATCCTTGCACAAATTCCATACTTATGACTTGCCACTTTCTCTCTAGTATATCATACAGGTATAACAAGCCTACAGGATGATGATACTTCGCTTTCACCCTTTGACATTCAATACACCTAGCAAAAATCTAGCAACATTTCCTTTCACCCCCTTCCAAACATATAATGGATTAACATCTGCCATCATTTTTGTCACACCAAGGTGTCTAGAGTACGGTGCTTCATGTACTTATTTCCATACCAAATTTCTTAACTCTTCAAAGTCAGGTACATACATTCTCCCCTTATACCTAAGTAGTCCACTAGGTTCAAAATGAAAACCTTCATACCTAGTGTAGACATGCAAAATTTACATTCTACATTTATCAGGTTCATTCATCAACTGAACTGGATGTTGCATTAGATCCATTCATCACCTTCATCCATTCATTTAAATAATCTCATTGCCTAAGGTTATTTATTTAAAATCAAATGAGCATTATCATCAATCTTTTAATAATAAATCAAAAAGCCATTTAAATCAAATCCTAAATCATATTCCATCATTTTCTGATTTAAATAAATCAATTATCAAAGTCTTGAAAGTCAAATCATCTAATCAACATTAAATCAGCATAATCATCATCTAATCCGATCTAATGCTAATCCATCCCACTTGCATTATCTAGATCTAGCCATTTTGCACAATAAATCAATTTTATTGATTTATTAAAACCATTTTCTCAACATGATGTCAAACATAGCATTTATTGTTTTTCTGTCCTCTCGTATTATTGCAAATTTGAATTCAAATTCTCCCTCTCATGGGCACTCTTCCCAAATCTTGCACAACCATTGACCTATCATCATTTGACAAGTGTCCTTATCATTGGCAGAATCTTTAGTCCCACATTGGTCCCTCTTCAACACTTCGGCATTTGAAAATCTTTAAATACAAGCTTCATCTTTGAGAAAATCCTCCACAATCTTTATGCAAAGGTTACTCTCTTCATTTGAGATTTGATTTTGTTCATCATCACTCCACCATCTTCATAGCATTTTCATCTTAAGCTTTGATCAAGGATTGGGAAAGGGTCACTAGCACATGTGACACCAATCCACTATGGAATAGAGTTTTGACTATGCTTTTATATGCTTACATTTGATCATCTTTGTTTATCTAATTTGCATGTTTCATTATAGTCAAGTATTTCATAGGGATTCTATATCTTATTTGCTTGATTTAACTAACAATACTCATGCTTGTTTGTTTTTGAGCAAAATGCAGATTTAGGGTCCACATTATGGGCTAGAAGGAGGGCCTTAGGTTTGTTTGTTTTGGACTGATTAACCAAGCTAATGGTGATTACTGAACTGATTTAGGAATATTGTAGATTAGAATGGTTTGATTGTCTGTCCCTATCCATAACTCACACTATCAATCATCGTAAGTTTTTTATCAGTTTAAGCTCTTTGTTAGAAAAAAATTTAAAACACTTTTGATTTCAGGAGAACGTAATAGTTTGCAGGAAATTTTATGAGGTCATTATTCTGCAAGGTCTGACCTCTTTGGCAAGCTCAATGATGATTTTTTTTTTGTGAACCTCCTTCATCACTGCATGGTGTGCCCATTATTTGAGCATTGGCATCTCACCATCCAGCGTTCATTCACTTTCTTTGACTTTTTGCACATTCACCTTGTTTTGTATGAGGTTACATTTGTTTGTGGATTTTCTTTTACCAAATATTTTGCGTGCCTTGTCTTAGACTTCTCCTGTCCATAGTCCATTTTTGTATATTCATCTATAGTCCATAATAACTATTATAATCTCCTCCATCACAAAAAATGTTTGTATCACGAGGTTGAGAATAATAGAAACTAGTATTGTCAGGTCCTCTGGCCCAGAGAAAATGTCCACACGTTTCAAGCTTTTCTGCAAAATAATTATGATAGGAGGAGAACAAGGAAGCATCAGAGGCATAAAAATTCACCACGCAATGCATGTTGCAATGTAAACCGTGTCCTATTAAGTTTGCAGTCCTCCTTATTCACCTGCCAATTACATTGCCAAATAACGCTTTCAATTTGTAGTAGTCTGTCTGTGGTCTAAATCTGAGAGATTTTTTATTAGGATATGGATGCTGGTAAAAGGTTCGCTGCCAAATATTGTGGAATACGGTTTTGCACATGCCAATTTGCTTTTTTTTTTGAAATTTTTTGGGCACGTATCTTCTTTTACAGCTGCCAAATGTATTAGCTTGAAAGTTTTCCATTTATTCGTTGCTTTTACTTGTCGTTTTGACTATCATCAGTTGTGTTTCTGTACACGCCAGAGAACCACGTATTTATTAGCTGCTTTTACTAAGCTGCTTTGACTATCATCAGTTCCTATTTCTACACACCTACCATATATAACTGCATTTAGTATGAAAATCTTGTTCTTTTTTGAATGATATTGAGGCACAAATTTAGAGCTGACAACTATATTTCTTTGGTTCTACAATCTTTGTCTTTCGTGTGCTAGTATCATTTTAAGTATTTTGTCCAGCAGCATATTGGTATGTCATGCACTTTTCTCTGATGCTAGATCGGGCTCAACAAATTTTTCTAATGGTGACAGCGTCTATTCATGTGAGGGGCGAATGGTGGGTTTGATAATTATTCCCTGTTATTTCGCTTATTCTGCATTACTGACATTTGACAGATCACATTTAAAACTAGTATGCAGCAAGCTCTATGACTAAGGAATTCAATGGATAGCTCACTATAGCATCATTAATGCGAGGTAGTAGTCTTTTACTAGTCTGTTGATTTATTCAAAATTCACCGCCTTCCCTTAAACAACGGCGTAGATCTTAAATGTGTCTCCTACGTAATGTACTTGGAAGTCTACATTTTGGTTAAAACAAGATCTAGTTGTGACATTTAAATGAACGAACTTCTCAGATTTTCCTGACACAGTCCTGACTGGTTTTGAAGTCTTAAATCTGCTTGTGTTGGGCCCTAACAAACTAACGCATTTGTTGCAGATTTATAGTCGTAGATGATACTATTTGGAGGAGTAAGGAAATGCGTGTATAACTAAAATGCGTGGTCTCTACTTCATGGTTTGACATTGTTTTCTTGGCACAAATTCCCAAACAACATCACATGCTCATAAGTTGTGAACAATTGGAGATCATGACAACCTCGCCACAGACCATGACGCCTTGCAGGGAGGATGTGAACTTTTCTGAACTGACCGCTTGGAATTCATATCTCCATAATCATAGCGCCATGATGAAGATCTTTAGTGATTTATTTTGATTGAGTGCATCTTTATTCAATATTCTCTCATATTATAATAAATGTCCTAATGTTATTATCACATTTGTTATGATAGCCAACATTTGAGAATACAAGGAGGCTTTTGTGTATGGCTGATTTATTAAAACAATTCATTGACTTTTCAAAAGTTTAAATTGCCACATTATTATAGTTATTTCGAAATCATAAGCATGCTTTTGAGAAATTTATTCTTTATGATCGATTTGATTGACTCAATACATGTGAATTTTGATAAAGAAAAGAATGGATCTAACAAGTGTGGTACCTTCACAACAAAATCAATATCAAAACATGATTGATTTAGGAATCCTCCTTTTATTATCATAATCATCCAAATCATTTGTCCTTTCATTTGAGATCATATTATTGATTGAAGTTAAATTAAAACAAATTGGATTCTCACATAATCATCTTTTTGTTTATAGGTACAAACGAAGGAAAAGCGAAGGCGAAAAGGTACAAAACGAACAACGAAGGCACAAGGCAAATGAAAACGAAAGGAAGAGAATTTTTTTGAAAACTCAAAGTGTTTTTAAACGCTTTAAGTGTTTGATCAACACTACTTCATGAAGTTGTTTATCTTTTCGTTTTAGAACACTAATTTCATTTGGGTCTAAAACGAACAATTTGATTTTCATGGCAAAGGGCTTAAAACGAATCTTAGGACAAACTTACTAGAGTTCGTTTTGGGTTAAAAAATTGAACAAACAATCTTCATATTTCATTTGGTGCTTAAAACGAATTTACA
>VDFB02277552.1:0-36194 GCA_007258455.2 Sequoia sempervirens
GTGTAGGATCATCATGGAAAAACAAGCCCTTAAGTGGTGAAAAATTTAGAAAAATCAAAGTTAGGCAACTTGACATAAAAATTTGAATAAGTTATCTATATTATCCTCATATGTTACCATTTGCTAAAAAATCAGAAAATGAAGGGATCAACAATGATCTTGTCTATGTGATTCGGTTTCCATGTGATAGTAAAGCTAAACAGGGAGCAAGTTCTCACCTATTCAAAGGTAGCTTGACACTTATGTTTGTAGAAATGCAGTCACTTGTTGTGGTGTGATAAAGGTAAATGTGGGTTGAGGGAAATCAATTCCTTCAACTAGTTAGTTTTTGACAAAGGAAAACATGGGTTCTTCTTTTCATTTGGTGTCCTGAGGCCATCAACTGTGGTTTAAATTTTTTATAAAGACTTTGTTTCCCAATAGTTTTGGCACTTGGTCTATTCTCCTAGAGATATAGAATCTTTCCATGCCCACAAGGGGAATGTGTGTCTAGCTGGAGCCACTAATGCAAGATCTTTCAAAGAATTCCATTGATTTAAGATCTACAATTAAGCTAGCCACTTCACACAAGTTAGTAGAATTTATAATAAGGGTTTGGTAATTTGTAACATTGCATGTTGTTAATCCATCATTTCCCTTCATTATCTCATTTTTTCATTTGGTTTAATTACCAACAAGGGGTTTGACCGAGGAAAACCGCCATTTACTAACAATCAACAAGTTTTTCCTCTCTTACATGCTCGTGATTGCAGATTTAGGTTGAAGACTTGCAGATTAGTTGGAATGCAAGATTGCAAAGCTGCAAAGTTGTAGCACAAAGTTGTCATCTTCACAAAAACTCACCTACAAGCCAGATCTAGAAGATTCAGGACCTTGGATCTAAGAAGAGGAAAGTATAGACCTTGGAGCTTAGGACCACATTCAGATATTTCAAAATTTACAAACATGACTAAGACAATAGTAACGGCATCTTAGTCCTCCCAGGGGTATTTTTTAGAATTCTTTCAGATTTTGTTCTGACATCCGAAGATTTTGTATCTCCCTCGAAAATCAATAGCAGGACTAAGCAATAGTAAGGGTGTCTTAGTCCAACCTAGAATATTTTGACAGAATTTTTGCATTTCTAGAATCCTCATCACATCTCCAAACTTCCCAAGTACACACATCCTAACTTGTTGCATAATTTCATCATTTGCATCCTTCATTTAGCTTGCATAACTAAGTTTTGTAGGTTGAATGCTTATTTTTCTTTTCCAAACATTTGCTTGGTGGTGAACCCCTCAAAGCTTAAAGAACCCTCTCCTAGGTCCTCCTAGATAAGAATTGACTCACCTTTTGAGGTTGCTAGTCAATCCAATTAGGATCCCTAGGACATTATTGAATGATCGTAGGAAAATAGGGCAATCAAACCCGCCTCATTTTTCTATAGTTCAAGTGCAAAGCCTATTAGTACTCTATTGGTTCATCACTTTCTCTTATCTTCAACAATTTGTCCAAAAACTCAAGAAGATGAAGAAAAAATGATGGATGTTTCATATTCATCAGTAGTTGGGAGTCTCATGTATGTCATGGTTTGTACTCACCTAGATATTGCTTATGATGTGGGAGTTGTGAGAAAAATTATGAGTAATCTGGGTAAATCTCATTAGCAAACGGTATAGTGGATTTTATGGTACTTGAAAGGTACCTCAGATCATGTTTTATGTTTTGGATGAAAAGATGCTCAACTGTGAGGTTATATTGATTCGAATATGGCTAGGGATTTGGACAAACAATGGTCTACTGTAGGTTATGTGTTTGCATTTGTTGGAGCTACAATTAGTTGGGTTTCATAGTTGCAATAGGGTTATTACTCTTTCTTCTACCAAGGAAGAATACATTGCTCTTATCAAAGGAGCAAAGGAGATGATATGGCTACAGTGGTTGTTTCATAAATTGTAGTGCAAGCAATCTATTTTCACCTTGTTTTGTGATAGCAACAATGCTATTCACTTGGTGAAAATCTCCATCTTTCATAATAGAACGAAGCATATAGAATTAAGGTATAATTTCATTCAACATGTTCTTGATGAGGGTAAGTTGTAGGTGGAGAAAATTGACACAAAAGATAATTCGGAAAATACATTGACGAAGATTGTACCTCGGGAGAAGTTCAAGTTCTATAGAGCTTCTCTCGGTATTATCAGGAAGTAGCCATAAGATCAAAGTAGGGGAATTTCCATAATGTTGCAGCAATCGTTAGACTTGAAGTGGGAGATTGTTGGGTATTTTGAAGCCCAACAGTTTCTTTTTCTTGATTGTTTTTACTATGGCCTTTAGTCTTCCTTCTTGAAGACTCTCTCTTCGAGCAGTTATTGGAGAAAGAGCATTTTGCATTGGGATTGCAGTATGGTTTCCATTCTTGCTGCTATTGTTGGCTAATGTACTGTGAAAAGCACAGATTAATAAAACAGAGATTCCCCTGCTTTGAAAGTGGATGTAGCCACATTGACAAACCACTATCAACAAGTTTACTCTATGCTCTCTCTTTGCTCATGTTTTGAATTTTGGATTTCATTCTAAACATTCATAGATATATACAAGATCTTACATCTTAAGCTTTTTTTGTTTTGAATTTTCAAGAATAGCTAAGAAGATAAAAAATGAGTTGTCTATATTCTTGAAGAAAGCTTCTAGAGGTAAATTTTCATGATGTTTTGATTATATTAAAACTCAAAGGGCTAGTACTCATTACAAACCAGCCATAGAGGCAAACCCAAGATTCACAGGAATTGATAAAACCAAAAATAAGTAAACAACAACTAAAGCATAAACAGTTTGACCAAAAGAAAACAACAAAAAGAAACCACAAAACCAAGACTAGCATAAAACCACCAGCCACCTACAAGTCTCCTAAGAGCTTGAGACCAGTGACCGCATTCCACTCCTAAGATAGGAACTCAAGCTTCTTCTCGAAAGTCACAAGCTCTTGAAGAATGGTCTGGGTTTCCTTAGTAACATCGTGAGCTGAGGTGTCCACCTTCTTAGCCTTCTTCTTCTGCGCATGGCCCTCATCCACTTCATCCGCTAGCCACATCCCCTAGCTCTTCCTTATCTCATCCTGGAAAACATGAAGAGTGAGGGTCATATTCTTCATAGTTTCTTTATTGTAGTTGGTGATAGCCCTCAAGCATTGGATGGTCTTCTCCTGGTTCTGGTGTATGGAGTCAATTTCAGTCAATAAGTTCTTATTTTCTTTCTCAGAACCAACAATGACCCAAAAGATGTTCAACTCTTTTTCCCACCTTTCCCACTTCTCAAAGGATCTGACCAAAGAAGTAATCATGTCCAAATGTGACTTACAATCCACCTCCCCAAACCACATGCCTGTTGTTCGAGAACCTTGCCCTCCAAGAATTGGATCCTTTCTTTCGCTGTAACCAATTGATCCAGAAACCATTTCATAATATCCTTCTGAACATTAAGAGTCTTTCAAATTTCATTCAATTTTTTATTAATGGGGTCCACAGGGATACCAATTGACCTAGGTTCAGTGTCAGATTCCTCCAAATTTTCATGATGTTACACATGATTTTAAAACAACATATAAACCAGTTCCCTGACAAAATGTCTTTGTCAGGCAAATGAGTAGTATAAGATCAATGTTTTTTATTACCACAAATCATAAACAAGTAGACGTTAAGCTGATGGCCAGATCAGTTATTTTTATTTAAATCGTTTGCTTCCAGAAGGCACAAATGATGAGCAGAGGCTTTGGTGGGAGCAGAAATTTGAAGATGGTATAATTACTACTTAAGAATTCTATAAAAATGTACTTATGTATTCTTTACATGATTTCAATCTAATTGTTAGTTTTCCAGTAGCGGAGGCAAATAAAGTAATCATAACTGCATTTCTTCCAGAAGAACCCGTCCAGATTGAGGTACTTCCCTCTCCTTACCTGTTTTCTTAATATTCTGTAAAACTTATTTATAGCGTTCACAAAAAAGCCACAAAAATACTACTCATATTTTCCTTTGTTTAATTTGAACTCATTTTCTATTAGTAATTTAACATCACAATCTCATACAATGTATCTGATTTGTAGGTTGATAATTTATTTGTGGGTAGCCATGAGAACGCCCTTCACCAAAAAGGCCTGGGCAGAGGCAAAATACTGTACTCATATTTTTATTTGTTTAATTTGAACTCATTTTCTATTAGTAATTTAACATCACAATCTCATACAATGTATCTGATTTGTAGGTTGATAATTTTTTGTAGGTAGCCATGAGAACGTCTTTCACCGAAAAGGCCAGGGCAGAGGCAAGTCTAGCTTTTTAGGAGTACAAAGGTTAACACTATTTTTAAGTTTATAACATAAATTTTAAATATCATGTAGGCAATTAACATGTAAGCAAATTAGAATCAGATTGTTCTATCAACAAATTATCATTTTTTTTTAGCAGTTTGGTTATTGTTGATTTTGATTTAAACAGTATATTGGATGCTTTGATTTGTTTAGGAAGTTCATCTGAATTCACATTAATGGACTGATCTTATTGTAGAAGCTAATGTGATTTCTATAGAGTCATGAAAACAAGTCAAAGCTCAAAGTGTGTTGTTTAAGCTTTACCGAATTATATTATTTGTCTTGTTTGAATATCTCATCTTTTACAAAAGTCATTTTTGTATAATTTAAACCATTCTAATCTCACTGTGTTAAAATTGTCATTCTGGTAGTGTGAATTTCAAATCTCTTAAAAACTTTTTTTTTAAAATTTAATAAATTTTTTTTATTAAATCTATGTATCTAGTTTTTAAACTAGAACAATGAATTATAAAGTGTTGTCCGACTCTTATGATTTCATATCTTGACAGGAAACCTAACAGAAATGGTTCTCGCATAAGGTGGCTAGCTGCATATCATAATATTCACTTGGGTTATTATGGTAATTTTTATAATCTTCCAATCTTGTTTATAAAAGAAATAGCTTCTTATTAATAAATATATATGAATTAGAGAAATTGATTGTTAATATGCTGTCTTTATGTTTTCAAGCTTTTTTAATACAATCTTTTTAATTTATCAGATACAGAAGAATGTGCTGCTAAAGCTCATGACATTTATGCTATAGCCTGCCAGTTGATGCGTAGAAAAAACAAAAAGAATCTTCGAACTATCTTCAATCCGATAGAATATAATTGCACACGAATCTGTCACAGGATAACAACTGCGCTTCGTTTCTTAGAAGATGGAGGATTCATAAGCAAGAACGAAATTTGAAACAGCTGCAATATTTTCATTTTCGTTTGTGATGTACGATATAAATAAATAAAAATGTATAGAACATACATTTATGGATCAGAGGTGTTGTTTCATTTTACCTTAATTTGGAAGTATCTAGTGTAGGAATATATCAGATGGCAGGCCCTCCACAACAACATACTGTTGAAAAGATTCTCAGAGCATACATCTAAAACATATCAAAAACAAAGAGGAGATCTTATATGGAAGCAGAAAGAGATAAAGACAGGCCCACAACCCAGAGATATAGGGGCGAGATTAGAACAAGTAGAGAACCAGGGGGTTCAGGGAGAGATTTACAATCCAAAGCAAATAGAAAAACAAGGAGTAACTGGAAAATCCCAGAAATATCAGTTGGATCACTCATTGGGGAAAATATCCCTAGAGGCGCTGGAAACATCCATAATCGTCTCAGAGGAAACACTTGAAGGAAGGATGAAACGTCTCCAACAGCAAGCCATCATCTATAAGTTCTGGAACATTAACTTATCTTATCAGGATTTCTGTAATTGGACATTGGAGAACTGGAGTGACATAACTCAAAGAGAATTAATAGATCTGTCTCTAGGTTTCTTTATAGTAATTTTCAATTCCAAAGAAATTAGAGACAAATTCTTCAAAAGGAAATGTTGGTTTTATAAAAATGTTGGTCTTCATATGCAATATTGGAGCCCTAACTTCAATAGTAAAGCCCACAATATTAAATTTATCCCAATGTGGATCTCCTTTCAGAATTTACCGCTAGAATATAGGGATGCAGATATTTTAGAGATTTTTGGAAACAAATTGAGAATATTTTTAAAACACGCTCTAACCATGGAAAAGCATTGTCCTAAAATCTGTATTCTTATGAATACTGAAAAGGAACTCCCTAGATCAATAAAATTATCTCAAAGTTTGGGGTGTGGATTCAACAGATTACGTATGATCATCTGGAGATGGACTTAGCCTCCTCTTTTAAAGAAACAAACATAGTCAACCATCTGGAGATGGACTTAGCCTCCCCTTTTAAAGAAACAAACATAGTCAACCATCCAGATGGGGGGCTGGTAAATACTTTGGGAGAGGACCCTTGTAGCAAGAATCCTGGTAAGGAATTAGAGAAATGTCTAATGGGGATGCCCTGGAAGCTATCCAAACTGAAACCAAACATTCTTTTCCCAGAAATCAGCAGTATAGGAGAGGTTTGGGAAGAGAGTGAGGCTTCCGATGACAAATAATTTAGGGATAATGTAACTCTTATGTTGTGGACCCTTTTTTGGAGATGGATACATTTCTACAACAAGATTCAAGGAAAGAAGCTCTTAACATTAGGTAATAAAGGTCTTAGCAAGAGTCACAATCAAGGCTTTGAAATCTTTAGTGAAGTAAGGATGGTAAACTTTGAAGAGTTGAGCATAACATTAGAGGATGGAAATGACAACAGTTGGTTAGCCCTAAGAGATAAAAGAGGTCCATATCAGAGAAGAGGGGAAAGAAGTATTAAGGTGAATCTTCCCAGCACTTGGAAAATTTCTAAGGATAAAGGCACACTAAATGTTGGAAAAAATCTCATTAGTTTTTCATCACTTGGAGGAAAAATGTTGTTAAATCCCCAAAGCACAACTACTGGGGATTATGGATCACTCCAAAATAAACCATCCAACATCAGTCAGCAAGAAATGGAGATGTTAATTGAACAATGGCTAGAAGAAGTTCAAGAAAATATCATAATAGAGATAGCAGATCAAGTTTTGGCAGAAAAAACGAGACTGGAAGATTACTCAGTTCATAAGCAGGAGTCCTCTAGGGCAAAAAAGAGGAGGCGGATATCTGAGACTGAATTAGTAGAGAAAAATGAGGAAAGGGAGGCTGAAAAGCATGCTTCTAGCATAACATCATTTGAAAAAGCAGTGGGAAGACTTTCAAAGGAGGTTTGGAGCAAGGAGGTTAAGGAAAGTATAGCTACTAATCTAAGAGAGGTAGCTCATTTTAACAACAAATATATATTAGGAAGACAAGGAAAGGATGTGGAGAAGTTTTCTAAATCAGACTCAAGTCAAGATTGTGATGACATTTTAAATGAAAGACTCATTGATATATTGAAAAAGGGTAAAAGACAATCTATCACAAAGGGATCAAATATTACTCAGAGTAAGGATAGAGGGGAAAGTCTAAAGGAGAACCAACTGAGCAGAGAAGATGATGAGTCACATTATGGAAAATTAGTAGCCTTAAGGGAAACCAGTGAATTGACCCCCCAAAAGCAAATCAGGAGTTTGGGCATGAAAGACAAATTGGATTTGGAAATGGGACAAAAATCACATTTTGATATGGCACACACAAGCAGCCTCAATATTAGAAGCAGGAAATTGGCAAGACTAATGGAGAAAGTAATGGAATCAAGATCTCATTCTGCACCTTTTAAATACAACTATAAGCAGTTGAGAATGAGAAAAATTGCAGGGTCAATAGGGGGGAGAATAAAGATAATGAACCCAAATGGGACTGTTATCCTTCTAAGGAGATGAGCAATTAGAAACCACCAAACTCAAAAGAGATTGGATTAGTGGATAAAAACACTCTAGCGGAGGATGTCAAGGGGGGGTTATTTCCACTTACTAATAAAAATTGGAAAAATTCTAATGGAAGGCTAGGAAAAGAGAATACGTTGATCAAAAATTCAGAGGAAAAATCCCAAAGCCCACCTCTCTCACCTAGACTTAAGGCAGTGTATGAGCTCTTTGGAATGGCAGAGAACAACACGTTATCAGAAAAGGATAATGAGAAATAGATGAGTAAGATTGCTTTTGTAGATAGACTTTTGGACCTAGATTACCTAGAGGAAGAGGAAAGGATTGAAGGCTTGGAAGGATTGTCACTCTTAGAAGCTTTGGATAAGGAGAAGTCATGTTGCAATCTAAATGGAGATGATCAACTAGAAGAATCAGAGACACCTTCTCTATCTCCAAGTAAGTTTGAAGTGTTTAACTTTAGCTTGGGGATTGAAAGATCAATATCAAATAAGAAGCCTCCAAATTGTGGGGAAAAGTACAAGAAAGGAAAAGGGCACAAATCTTTAGCTTTTTTAAGGTCTGAAGAAGGGGAGGAATTAGATCAAACCAAAAGAACAGACTATATGCATGTAGGGAAGGGGAAGTTCCTTCCCAAGGAGATATGAAGGTCATATCATGGAATGTTAGGGGCTTAAATGCTCCTAGCAAGCAACGTTTGATCAAATGTTGCATTTTTTCCTTCAAAGCTGATATTGTCATGATGCAGGAAACAAAAATGAGTGTTGATCAAATGGTAAAATTGAATAGATCAATAGGAAGTTGGGATATGGAATTTGAAGAGGCTATTGGAACCTCGGGTGGATTGGCAATTATGTGGAATCCAAGAAGAGTTGATTTTATCAAACTGGAAGGTAGTACCAATTGGATTGGTGGAACAATAAAAAGTCTAAACTCCAACTTGAAATTCTCTCTTTTAAATGTTTATGGTCCAATCCCCACAAAGAAGAAACTGAAAGTATGGGAAGAGATTAGCAGCAAATTTAGGATTTGGGAAAAACAGAACTACATTATTGGAGGAGACTTTAATGACATTGTTCATCTTTCAGAGAAAAGTGGGGGATTACAAAGAGAATCTCAACCTCAGATAGACTTCAAAAATTGGGTGATAAAAGAAAATCTCTTAGAAATTGAGTTGGAGAATGGAACCTTCACATGGAACAACAGAAGAATGGGATTTAGTAACATAGCTGAAAAATTAGATAGGTTCTTTTATAAAGGAGATTTAACCACCTTCTAGTTTGATCTCAAAGCCTCCATTTCTCCAACATCAGGATCAGATCATTATCCTATTCAGCTGGAAATTTTGGGAGAAAACAAACCATTGTTATGCCCATTCAAATTTGAGAATATGTGGATGAAAGATGAAGATTTCGTGAAACTTATTGTCAATGGTGGAAGGAATTTCATGTTGAAGGGTCTAATCTTTTTTTCCTTATGACCAAATTGAAGAAAATTGAAAAAAAAACCTTCTTAGCTAGAACAGAGATCACTTTAAAAACATTTTTTATTCAAAAAGCACAATAGAGCAAAACATTAAAGACCTCAATGAACAAGTCATCCAACAAGGCATGAACTCAGAGATGTTTTGCAGGGAAAATGAGCTTCTAAGGGATTATGAAGATATTCTAGTCAAAGAAGAGATTTTTTGGAGGCAGAAATCAAGAGAGATTTGGTTGGAAGAAGGGGATAAGAACACAAAGTTCTTCCATAACAGTACAAAACAAAGGAGAAGCACTAATAGAATCCAAAAAATCAATGATGATAATGGGAAAACCTTAGATGATCAATCTGAGATCCAAAAAGAGATAATTCAATTTTATTCAAATCTTCTTAACAATCATGAAGGTCCACATCTTGCAACTCAACAAGAGATGCTAGAAGTTATCCCTAGGCTAATTTCAAAGGAAGATAATTAGATGTTAATGGAAAAATTTACAGAGGAAGAGATACAAAAATCACTAAATCAGCTCCACCCAAACAAGGCCCTAGAGCCAGATGGATTCCCAGTAGGTTTTTTCCAGAAGTGTTGGCCAATTTTGGGCTCATAAATGACTAAAGCATTAGAAGCAAAAAGATCATCAAGAAGATTTTTGAGAGAAATCAACAACACTTTCATTGTTTACAATTCTGGGAGGAACTGATTTTTGCTGAAATCACATAGTTTTAGAAAATATAATAATTTAAGCCTTAAAAGGTTCCATTTAAAGAATTCCAATTGAAGAGGGTTTCATCACACAACCTTAAATCAAACCCCCTTAGATAGAACCCTGCTAGTTTTAAACCATACCTATAATGGGGTCTCCTTTACACCTATCAAAATGCTAATAAAAAACCACTTTTGATTTACCTTTTGGGGGATCAAATGAATTCATTTAAAAAAAATTGTAAGTATGTAGTCCTTATTATAAGCTTCCCAAAAGTATAATTTTAAATAAATTTAATTTTATTATTATATTTATTTTTTATTTCTCATGAATGTAGGTTTTTCATCGAAAATCAAGCTCTCTATTCTACACATGTGGAAAAATAGTAGATTACTAAAAATAAAAAATAAAAAATATTAGTGCACCATATATTGAAGTCCTTGATCCAACAAAGAAAAAAAAATGAATTTCAATACATACAAAAAATGTTACGCGTTATACGGTCGCGCTATGTCTGAATTATAATTGGTTTGAATTCAAAACTTGATTAAAGAAAAAATATTCAATAAAAAACTATCTAACCAAGTGGAAGCACTAGATATCAGAGTTATGAATCTAAATTCGAAAGAATAATAATTTTATCCTTCATGGAAAAAAAGGTTATACGTTATACAGTGAGCGTCACTTTTTTAAAATGTTGTTTTCTGAAAAAAATTAGTTTTCAAGGGAGATGGAAAAAGAAGTGCAATTTGATTCCAAAAAATTTGAAAAAAATATATTTAGAGTCTATAGACAAAATGTCACGAAACTCTAGTTTGCATCATCTTCAAATTCCTCACAATTTAGCTACTATAGGTGTCCGAAAGTGAAGATTTAGTTAAAAAAATTATTTGAGTGTCTAGTTTGGTCAAAAATTGTAAACCACTATTGTGGGATCACCTGGTGCTATGTCTAGATGAATTTAGACCAATATCACTTTGCAACACAATATATAAGGTGTTGACAAAGGCACTTGCAAACAGATTGAAAAAGATATTGCCAAAAATTATAGGAGAAGAACAGACAGGCTTTGTTTCAGGAAGATCCATCTTTGATGGAGTGATAATTGCTCAAGAAGCAATTCTATTCAAAAAAATAAGCAGCCAAGTATGATCATAAAACTAGACATCAAAAAGGCATATGATAAAGTAGACTAGAGATTTTTATTTAAATGCATGGAAGGGTTTGGATTCTACAAATCATGGATAAACCTGTTATTTTACTACATTTCTACACCAAAATTCTCCATCCTGATCAATGGGAATCCATGTGGTTTTTTTGAAAGTTCAAGAGGAATCAGGCAAGGAGATCCACTTTCTCCCTTCCTTTTCATCATCATGGCTGAAGCTATAGGTAGGAAGTTATGCAGCCTTCAAAGATCTAGTTCTATCAGAGGAGTGGAGGTGACATCTTTGGTTCATCCAATCACACATCAGCAGTTTGCAAATGGTACAATTCTCTTTGGGAAAGGTTGTAGAGGAGAGGCTTTACAATTGAAATGGTTGCTATCAATATATGCTAAGGCCTCGGGACAAGTAGTCAATAAAGAGAAGTCATAGATTTTCTTCTTTCATGTCAAAACAAGAGTCCAAAACCAAATATTAAGTTTATTAGGTTTTAAGGAAGGTAGACTTCCATGTACTTATTTAGGGATTCTAGTAGATAAATCCTTGAGATCTTCTTCAGCCTAGAAACCAATCGGGGAAAAGATTGATAGGAGAATGGAGACATGGAAATCAAAGTGGTTATCATGGGCATGGAGAATTATAATGTTGAAATCAACTCTATCAACCATTCCCATTAATCTAATGTCATGCATTTCAATGCCAAGTGGAGTGTACATGGCCCTAATGAAGAAGTTGAGAAAATTCTTCTAGCAAGGCACAGACACAAAAAAGAAGTTTGCACTAATTGCATGGGATAATGTTTGCAACTCAATTGAGCATGGAGGCATAGGTATCAAAAATCAGTTATGGTAGAATAAGGCTCTAGGGGCTAAGCTATTCTAGAAAATACATAGGGAACAACACCTCAAATGGGTTAGGATCATTAGAAGCAAATACCTCACTAACTTAAACAGTGAAGAGGCATTAAGAGTCACAAATTTTCCTAGGGGGTCCCATATTTGGAACTTTATCACTAAATCTCTATATTATACTTAATCATATATCATGGAATGTAAAGGATGGGAAGAAAGCACTCTTTTGGAATGACTCATGGGGAGGTTACCCTATTATCAGTAATTTGATGGACACGGACAGAATTAGCCAAATTTGTTCAGTCAATTGGGGTATTCATGTAAGTGACTACATTATATTATCAGACGATAACCAAGCTTGCAAATGGGAGTGGAAACAATTTGAAGACCTTGACATACCATTGGTGGAGATTAATAACCTTAGACAAGTATTAAAGGACAGATTTATTATGTTTAAGCAGGGAGGGGATGAGATTATTTGGAATGGATCAAAATTGGGCTGGTATAATGTGAGGAATGGCTAAAAAATAGCATCTGGGCAGCAAGAAAGAACCAAAACCCAGTTACCTATCCAATTATGCTAGAATAGAGTGTGCATGCCAAAGGCTGGCATCTTCACATGGGCGGCATTACAAGGTAGAATTTTGACAGCAGATTGGTTTAAAAGAATTGGATATTAGGGCCCTTCAAGATGCTCACTATGATACAATAGTGAGGAGAATGTCAACCATATGCTTCTAACATGCCCCTTTTCCCTTGAATGCTGGAAGTGGCTTTGTGCTAAACTTGGTTGGATATCAGCATTGCCAAATGATATACTCACACTATTCAAATCTTGGCCAATTCTTTTTAGGGACAGCTTGTGTGGAAATTTTTGGATCATTTCTCCTTCAATTTTGATATGGGAACTATGGAAGGAGAGGAATAGGAGATTATTCCAAGGGAAATCCATGGAGATAGAAATGCTTATGAATAAGATTGAAGTTGTCATTGGGAAACAATGAACTCGAGTTCATTCCCAAAGCAACAAAACAAAATTTTATACAGGTTGGGATGACAATATGTTCAAGAATTGGTTTGGTCTAAAAACTTCTCAAGTTATTGGGAAAGGGTGTCAAGTCAGTAAACAAAATAGAGCAAGTTGTAAATGGAGACCTCCAAATATTGGGTGGTTCAAATTGAATTTTGATGGAGCGTCTAGAGGGAATCCAGGTCCATCAGGTGCAGGTGGTGTGATTCACTCTTGGCAAGGAAAAACTATTGCAAGATGTTCAAAACCATTGGAGATTGATACAAACAGCGTGGCAGAATTTAAGGCTCTAGTGTCAGGGCTATCCCTTTGCATAGAATTGAACTTGGCAAAAGTAGAAATTGAAGGGGATTCGGCTATTGTGGTAAATGCGATAAGAGATAAGAAAGTGTTGAGCTGGAAATTACAATCTTTTCTAGATTTAGCAATAAACCTAATGGATAAGTTTGAAAATGTAACGGTTAACCATATTTATAGAGAAGGCAATACAATGGCAGATGCTTTGGAAAATATGGGAGCTGATGGAACGATACTTAAATAGATAACTCCATGTTGAGCAAGGCCTAGTTCCAACAGTAAATCCTTATACTTTTAATTTTAATACAATCTTCTCGGCTTTGGCCCCTTATTTTTCAAAAAAAAATAAAAAATATATAATGTGAAATTTCAAATGTAATATAAATTTGTTGTTTGTATGTTTTCTGCTGACATGAAATATAAAATAAGTTTATTGGTATTTCATTAATTGGATATACATAAGTGAGATATATGCAATTAAGTATAGGGAATTTTTTTTTGTGTTAAAAATAAGCTTTGGTGATATTTTTCTTTAATAAATCAAAATTCTTTTTTTCAAGAAAGTTAATTTGAGCTTTCTTTGGTCTCCACTTTTATTGCCTCCAAAGTATAGGTGACACTTAAATTTGTTGTTTTCTAATAATTACATGGTAATATTTTTAAGATAGAAAGATGAGGAAGGGGCATATATGCAATTGATTTTATCAACAAAAAATTAATACATACTAAACAAAATTTTACAACTAAATGGAGATTCTTATTATAGTACATGACATTAATAATTTTTTTATTACATTACATAATACAAAGCAGTGACCATTTATACATATCATTAATCTATTAAATTCTTTATGTATAAGGTTATAGCGAGTAGAAGAACAATGCCGTGTTGCTGCAAACTTCCTACCAAATACTCCAGGGCAGAACAATTTTTTCTTTGATTTGTAAGAAAATGGTCTGATCAAATAAGACAAGTATTTAAATGAACTAAATAAGCAAAAATGGGCAAAGACAGGTATTTAAGTGAGCTAAACAAGAAATTTTTCATGTAATTTATCTTGTGCATTGGTAGTGACTATTATGACATTGGTTCTTATGTACTACAATAACTTAAGTAAATTATAGTTATTAAGGTTGACATTGGTTTCAAGTTCAATTCATACCAGAAACAACTATGAATAGTATAGTTAAAATTTTAGAAAAATTATAGTATCAATGCTCTCACTCCTCCAAAAGGATACTAAATTTTTATGGACTAATAAATTTCAATAGTATTCTAACACAATTAAAGAGAAATTTAGCTTTTTTTGTCTTGTGAAGTCATAACAAGAATTTATAGTTGTAATTAGATAGATTATTATAATAATTACATGGCAGTATTTTTAGGATAGAAAGATGAGGAAGGGGCATGTATGCAAGTGATTTATCAATAAAAAAATTAATGCCTAGATTCTTATTATACTACATGACGTCAATTTAAATTTTTTACTACATTACATCATACAAAGTAGTGACCATTTATACATATCATTCAACTATTAAATTCTTTATGTATATAAGATTATAGTGAGTATAAGAATAATAGATAGTTATTACATTTACAAGAATTGAATATAGCAAAAATAAACGAATCTAATGTTGCTATTTTTTTAATCAAGGATACATTCTCTTCTCTAAAGAATTACTACTAACCAATAAAAAATGGATTTCTACACAAACATAGGTGTTTGTTGATAAAAATAACTATTTAGCCTAATGGAAGCTCCCAAATAATTTACTATTTAAAAAAATATTGTTAATAAAAATGTAACATTTAAATAGATATATGATATACTATTGAAGTGTTGACCTAAACTTATCTTATGTAGATGTGTGAGAGTATATGAATTCTATGATATTTAGAGCGCTTAACCATTGAGTAGGAATTACTCAAGATAGATTATAAAACATAGACCCCTAGTGATATATACCAATAGTGCTCTTACATAAGGATATAAAATTTTATAATTAGTAGTGTGACACATGTAATAGAATCGTCAAGCTAACCTCAAATAATAAAATTTCTCTCCATCATCAAATGGTTCTCGATCCATTTGGAAAATAAGGATTGGATTTTATTAGAGCAATATATGTAATGTCTTAGAGGAAGGAGTACAATCTCGTGTGTATTAATTTTGTTAGTCACTAGGTGGATGTCGAAGCCTTCAATTTTTCATAGACGAGCCAATTTTGGATGTTTTGTACAATAATATATTCCTAAGATTTTGAGCACCTAGGTCTATCATTTTGGATCAAGGGACATAACTTATTACTATTGTAATGAAGGAATTTATTGAGAACTAACAAATAAAAAATATAAATATTTTCCATAACATCTATAGGCGAATGGTGAATTTTTCAAGACAGTGAATTGTTGGCAGTGAATTTCTATCGGTAAATTTTTCATAGCAATGAATTGGTGGTGGTGATTTTTTTGGTGAATTGCTACCTATTCTAATTTGAAATCCTATTCATAAATGGGTATGTGTTCTTAAAATAAATAGATACCCATTTCTATTTAAACAATGTACTAATTCCATTTTATAATAGGTATAATTATTGTAATAGCCATGCATTTGATTAAATTTTAATGTGGTAAGAAAATTGAAGAAAACCATTTAATATTTTAGGGTTCATTAATTAGTAAGTTAATTTGTTCATTATTTAATATTAAAGACAATTTGAAAAAACATATTTAATGTAGGATGTACACTAAGCATTTAATTATTAGATGTCTTGTAAAAATATTTTATTATGGGGTCACACGGGATAAATATCTTGAAAATTTTGATTGGAGAGATAATTTAGGTTTTCTTTTAGATTATAATGGATCTTGTCCTAGAGTCAAATATGAATACCCACCATGGATATGTAGTTGATTACATTTATTATTAGTGCTTTGGTGCATTAATAAAGGGTAACTAGAAAACATAATAGTTTTTCACTCTTATTTCTTTGTTCGGTATAAATAGAAGGTATGGGATATAAGTTTGACATTATGAGGATGGTGAATGTTAATTGTTTATCTTAATGATATTCACATCTTTGTTAGAACAAAAGAGGAACATTTAAAACATATCATATTTGTTTTCTAGAAGTTGAGAAAAGAGTTGTTGATTAATATTAATAAATGCAAGTTCATGTTGATTAATATTAAATTCCTGGTTGTGTACCCTACACCAAAGAACATACTTAATTTTAGAAGATTCCATGACTTAGTTTCAAAAAACTTAAGAAACTAAGTGTCATCTATACTCTTACTATTGAGATAATAAGCGAACACCAAAGATCAAGAGAGATTAGATGAATTGTTGAATACCCTAAGAACATGCTTGATTTTAGAAGATTTCATGACTTAGATAATAAAAAATATAATCAAAATTTAAATGTCATTTATATTTATACTTAGTTGCATATATCTATCTTATATATATTAGATTAATGAAATACCAATAAACTTATGGTATTTTATATTTCATTTCAGCAATAGACATACACTACATTTAATGATAAGAAAACAATACATTTATATTACATTTGCACTGGATACTAGGGGAGAAGACCCAGTAGCCCCAGGGCTAACTTTGCGCAACCCTAGAATTCAAACTGTATGTTGAATCGGAAAAAAAATTTATGGGTTTTTTTCGCACATGAGTTAAGTGCTTATAACTAAGGTTTCAGCTTCTGGGCAATTCGATTGAGTGCGGGAGCATTGGATGTGCGCGCAAAGGTAAAAAAATCACCTTTTAGAGGGCTGTCCCAGTAGCCGCTCGCTATAATTTCAATCAATTATAGCTGTTTTAGCACTTAAAATCCACTTAAATCAGTCACTTTAGCACTTAATGAGCGGCTATTGGTGTTTTTGTAATTAGTTATTCAATAACATAAAGTTTTTTAATGGATCAAAGTCAATTTTTTTTGGGGGGTTAAGTGAACATGGAGGTGGCAGTTATTCAATGGCGGGCGGCTAGTGGGTCTTCTCCCCTACCAAATTATGGTAAAATGAAACAACACCTATGATCCATAAATGTATGTACAATATTTAAAAAATATATATATATCGCACATCACAAAGGAAAATGAAAATATTGCAGCTGTTTCAAATTCCGTTCCTGCTTATTAATCCTCGATCTTCTAAGAAACGAAGCGCAGTTGTTATCCTGTGACGGATTCGTGTGCAATTGTATTTTTTCTACGCATCAACTGGCAGAACGACAATTTTATAACAGTGAAATCAGAATGGTCTAAAATCATACAAAAATGACTTTCACAAAAGATGAGATATTCAAATAAGAGAGAAATAATATAAGTAGATAGAGTTTAAACAACACATTCTAAGCTTTGACTTGCTTACATGACTTTATAGAAATCACATTAGCTTCTACAATAAGACCCACCCATTAATGTAAGTTCAGACGATTTATCTAAACAAATCAAAACTTCAAATATACTGTTTAAATCAAAATTAATAATAACCAAACTACTAAAAAAAAAAAAAAATTACTGATAAACAATCTGATTCTAATTTGCTTACGTGTTAATTGTCTACATGTTTAAAATTTATGTTACAAACTTTGAATGAGTGCTAACCTTTGTACTCCTAAAAAGCTAGACTTGCCTCTGCCCAGGCCTTTTTGGTGAAGAGCGTTCTCATGGCTACCCAAAAATAAATAATCAACCTACAAATCAGATACATTGTATGAGATTGTGATGTTAAATTACTAATGGAAAATGAGTTCAAATTAAACAAAGGAAAATATGAGTAGTATTTTTGTGGCTTTTTTGTGAACGCTATAAAGAAGTTTGACAGAATATTAAGAAAACAGGTAAGTGGAGGTAAGTACCTCAATCTGGAGGGGTTCTTCTGGAAGAAATGCAGCTATGATTACTTTCTTTGCCTCCGCTATTGGAAAACTAACAATTAGATTGAAATCATGTAATGAATACATAACTACATTTTTATAGAATTCTTAAGTAGTAATTATACCATCTTCAAATTTCTGCTCCCACCAAAGCCTCTGGTTGTCATTTGTGCCTTCTGGAAACAAACGATTTTAAATAAAAATAAACGATCTCGCAATCAGCTTAACGTCTACTTATTTATGATTTGTGATAATATAGAGGTGCAAGACATTGTGAAATTTAAAATTATCCGAAAAAATCTCACTCTAACAGTTAAAATATTTATTTGATTAATACAAAAATTCACATAATGATAAAATTTATGATATATGTTAAATATTTTAGTTAAGTTGATTTTGGGATACAATAATTATGCAGAAAGTTAATTTTTGAGTTGAAATTTTTTTAATAAAAAAATATATTATTAGAAGTTAAAATATATTAAGATATAATATACAAGTGAATAAATATTTAGAATGCATAAAAAGTAATTAATTGTAAAAAAATACTTCCAATAAATCAGTTGAATAATAGTTTAACTTTGTGGAGAAAACTATTTCCAGTAAATTGGTTGAATAACAGTTTAACTTTGTGGTGGAAAAATACTTTGTGGTGAAAAAGTGCCTTAAAAAATTGCTTGAAAATTTGAGTTAAAAAAGTTTGTGATGATAAGATAATAACTTTTAACAAATCTTGAAATTTGTCAATTTTTTGGTTTATTTTATTAACCGTGAAAAACCCTTTGAGAAATAAACTAAGTTAACTCAACTATTTACTATAGAATAAGATATTGATTGGTTGTACTTAACTATAATCTATCTGTGATTACTTATAGACACATCACTATAGAAACTGTTGAGCGATATTACAATACAATTGGTATTAAAGTAAAAAGGGATGTAAAAGTTGTCTTGTACATAACACATATCGAATAGAAATTGTTCACCTTGTAACACCTTTAGGCATATCATGAAAAGTGTAAAGTATGTGATAGACAGAATGATTGCAATTTGGAGTTGCATGGTTTAAAAATTTACCAATTGGCTTACTTTTAGAATTGAAGGTTGAAAGAGTGTGAAAGAAAGACATTGTTTATGACTATATAGTGGAAGAAGACAGAGGTATGTTGTGTAGGTAAATTGAGAGTAGAAGAGGTTTGATTGAATTATCAGTATATCAATTGGTAGTTATATATTTGAAAATACATATAGATAAATAATAACAATAGTTCAATAAGATTTACATAATGTATACCAAATTTTTCCACTATCTCCATCATTGAGCACAATGAAATGAAGAATTGATACAATCTACCAAGATTACATCAGTAACAGCTAGGTAGTGCATAAAGATGTTGTAAAACTTAGGCTTGTTAGAAATTGGAAACCTAGAACGGTTAATTTCACTAGGTAGAGAAGCAGTGTTGAATCTCTTGCATTCAGAATAGAAGACCAATTCATTTTTTCCAAAGCTAGTGATAGTATTGGTATTCAAACAACCTCCTCCATTTGATAGCAAAACAAAGTATTTTTAATTTAGAAATTTCCAAGAATAGAAGTGAACGGTGCACCATTTTGTATAGTGCATCCACAATGCTGGATAGATAGTTTAAATTTTGTAGAACATCAATGCAGTAAAGGTGGCTTACTTGTCATCATGTATAGGAACTCCCCATTCATTATCATGAAATGTAACATAGACAGGATCTGCATCCAAAATAAAATTTCATCTGAGAAGTCTTTGAATGGAAAAAAAGCATTTACCATGTTACTTCATTGTATGTATGAAAAATGTGTTTAAAGAAGGTTCTGGTAATTTCTACCAGCTAGGTGATAAGTTCTAGAAACCTCATTATGTCGCTATGTCGCTAAGTTAGATTCTTCTAGATTTTTCTAAATGTAGCTAAAGTCCTCTTTATAAAGGACTGATGTAAATCATTTTGAAGCAACACTGTCCATGGTTTTTGTTTTCTATTCTCTATTAATTATTCTTCTATCTCTACCCACTTCAAGTGGTATCAGAGCCATAGTTGAGAAATTCTGCAGCATGGGAAATTGCTAGTCACAAATAAAGGAATTCGCTGCCCAGAAATGATTGTTGAAGGTGAAAGCTCACAGAGAAGAGACATAGATTGATAAAGCCATTGTCACAAGTTTTAAAGTTCAAAAGTAGATCACGGGAGACAAAGGAGATTGACATCAATAAAGAAAAAAGGAGAGTTTGTCAGATTCCTGTTTGTAGAGGCAGCCACCCAATTCACTGTTGAATACAAAGTATATCTCCAGTCAAGGGATCGTTGAATACAAAAGATTGTAGATTTAAGAAATTAAAGAGACGCCACTGTTAGAGGATTGATGAAGTTGTAGTTGTAGCTACAAGAAGAGGATCCGCAAATCTGAAGCAAGTCAAAGGAGATTGCTGTCCAGAACTTGTTGCATTTTGAAATAGAGGTAAAATCTAGAGTTTACATTTGCAGTCATGGCGTCAGGTACTTGGCAACCTCAAATTCCAATATTTTCTGGGAAAAATTATAATACTTGGTCATATAGGATGAAATTAATACTTTGTTCACATGAGTTATTAGATATAGTTGAAAAAGGTTATAAAGAACCACAAGATGAATCTACATTGAGTAATAATGAAAGGAATAAGCTTAATGAAAACAGAAAAAAGAATATAAAGGCTTTGCAAATAATTGGACAAGGATTGGATGATTCAATTGTTGGAAGGATTAAGCCTGTAGCTACAGCCAAACAAGCATGGGACATTTTAGAAACAAAATATCAAGGTACAAGCAAGGTAAAAGTTGCAAAATTACAAGCACTTAGGAAAGAATTTGAAAATCTCGAGATGAAAGATTTTGATTCAATAGATCAATTTTCAATTCGTATTACAGATTTGGTTAATCAAATAAGGATGAATGGTGATAACATATCAGATCAAAAGGTTGTAGAAAATATTTTAAGAAGTTTTCCTACTAAATTTGATACTATTGTTGTGCCAATTGAGGAAACTAAGGATTTTTCAACATATTCAATAGATGAGTTGTTTGGTACTTTGAAAAATTAGAGTTAGGATTGAACAAGAATAATAATACCTCATTGGAGAATGCATTCAAAGCACAAATGACATTTGATAGAGGTATAGAAAGAGGAAATCCAGGATTCAGAGGAAGAGGAAGAAACAATTTTAAAAGAGAAGAAAGGAAAAGTCCAGATCCAAGAGGAAGGAGAAATCAAAGTTTCAATTCAATGGGACACAATAACAACCAGGCATCACAAAGGTATGACAAATCAAATGTTCAATGTTACTATTTCAAGAAGTATGCTCACTTTGCAAATGAATGTTGAAAGAAGCAAGCAGATATGGGAAAGAAAAGTGCAATTTTTTCTAAGAGTAGTTCTGAGAAATTGTTCATTACTTGCCATTTTGCTCAAGAAAGTTCAAGTAACATTTGGTTTCTAGATAGTGGTTGTGGTAATTATATGATAGGAAACAAAGATTTGTTTGAAAGTTTGGATACTTCAGTGAAATCATAAATTAAATTGGGCAATGATAACATAGTTGAAGTCATGGGTAAATGTGCAATTAATGTGATAACAAAGCTTGGTAAGAAGTCCATTCCTGATGTTTATTTTGTACCCGATTTGAAGCATAATCTCATAAGTGTGGGACAACTTAGTCAAAAGGGTTATAAAGTTGTTTTTGGAAACAATATGTGCACTATACTTGATATTCCTCTTAGTAATATGGTGATTGCAAAGGTTGAAATGACAAATAATAGAATGTTTCCACTTTGCATGGAAAATGAAATGATGGAGGAGATTGAAGCAAGTTTCAAGGCATCAAATCAAGATCAAGCATGGGTTCAACACTTGAGGTATGCCCATCTAAACTTCAAAGGATTTTGTTTATTAAAAACAAAGGAAATGGTAAGAGGTTTACCCCTTATTGAAGCACCATTAAGTTCATGTGAAAGTTGTATTTTGGCTAAGCATCATAGAGAAATTTTTCCAAAGGGAATGTCATATAGAGCATGGGCACCTTTAGAAATTGTGCATAAAAATTTATGTGGTCCAATGCAAACACTATCATTAGGGGGGAGCATTTATTTTCTAACTTTCATTGATGATTTTAGTAGGAAAACATAGGTTTATTTTCTGAAATATAAATCTAAGGCATTTGGAAAATTCAAGGAGTTCAAAGCATTGATTGAGAAACAAATTATTGGCCTACCCATCAAGGTATTGAGATCAAATAGAGGAGAATATAAGTCAAATGAGTTTTTGGATTATTGTAGGTGTCATGGAATAAAGAAGCAATTTACTATAAGTTGCACACCCCAAAAAAATGGTGTTGCAGAAACAAAAAATCAAACAATAATGGAAATGGCAAGGACCATGTTGAAAGGAAAGAATTTACCTAATGAGTATTGGGTTGAAGTAGTAGCTTGTGCAGTTTATATCTTGAACAGATGTCCAACAAAGAGTGTGAGGGACAAGATTCCATAAGAAGCATGGAGTGGTAAGCATCATAGTGTTTCTCATTTCAAAATATTTGGTTGTATTGAATTTGCACATGTGCCTAAGGAAACAAGAAGTAAGTTGTATGATAAAAGTAAAAAATGCATTTTTATTGGTTATGATGAACAATCTAAGGCTTATAAATTGTTTAATCCTTTAACCAAGAAATTCATTGCAAGTAGATATGTTTTGTTTAAAGAGGGAGAATCTTGGGGTGGAAGTATAGACAAGATAGTTACAGGTGCTCCAACAATAGCATATGAAGATCAAGAAGGAAAATATCAAGAAAACCAAGGAAATCAATCAAATGAGCGAGGAGGAAATCCATCAAAGAGTCCACAAGGAGATAACACACAAAGGGAAGTTGAGCAAGGAGAATCATCAAGTCCACAAGTGATGACTCAAATCTTACACTTGCATCATTGAGACCAAGGCTTAAAAGCAAGAAAACTAGAAGTTTGCAAGAAATTTATGATGAAGGAGATAGGAAAGATTTGCAATCAAACTTTGCTTTATTTTCTCAAGATCCTATATATTTTGAAGATGCAATTAAGAACACCGGATTAATGCAATGAATACCTGGGAGTTAGTTGATTTACCTTAACACAAAGAATGCGTAGGAGTGAAATAGGTTTATAAAACTAAGTATAAGGCAAATGGAGAAGTTGAAAAATGTAAGGCAAGACTAGTAGCTAAAGGATTTCTCAAGAATATGGAGTTGATTATAATAAAACATTTGCACCTATAGCAAGACTTGACACTGTTAGAATGGTACTAGCTATTGCAACTCAAAACAATTGGAAAGTTTATCAAATGGATGTTAAATCAGCCAAGAGCATGGTATAGCAGGATAGATTCATACATGATAAACAATGGATTCAACAGAAGTACTAGTGAGCCTACTCTATACACCAAAGTCAATGAGAAAGGTCACATTTTAATTGTTTTTTTGTATGTTGATGATTTTATTTTTATAGGTAATCTTTCTATTGACATGTTTAAATCAGCCAAAGGAATTTGAGATGACAAATTTGGGTTTGATGAAATATTTTCTTGGCATTGAAGTCACACAAAATGATAAGGGCATTTTCATTTATCAACATAACTATGCAAAAGATTTTTTGAGGAGGTTTAGAATGATAAATTGTAGTCTAGTTTCTACACCTATGGCAATAGGCACAAAACTAAGTAGAGAAGATAATGAGATTGATTTTGATTCAACTATATTTAGAAAATTGGTTGGTAGTTTGATGTATCTCATAGCAATTAGGCCAAATATAATGTATGGAGTTAGTTTAATTTATAGATTCATGGATTCAACAAAGAACTCACATTGGCAAGCTAGAAAGAGAATATTGAGGTACATTGCAAGGACTATAAATCATGGCATATTGTATTCTAATTCAGATAATTTTCAATTAGTGGGATATAAAGATAGTGACTTTGCAAGGAGTATTGATAATAGAAAGAGTACATATGGATATGCATTTCATCTTGGAACAAGTGTTGTAGCTTGGGCATCAAAGAAGCAACCTATCGTGAAAATTTCATTAGCAAATTCAGAATATGTTGTAGGTACATTAGCAACATGTCAAGCAGTTTGGATGCAAAGAATCTTGAAGGATCTAATGCATGATCAAGAGGAGACTACTATAGTATATTGTGATAACAAGTCCACCATTGCAATATCAAAGAATCAATTTTTTCACAAGAGGTCAAAGCATATTGACACTAGATATCACTTCATTCAAGAGTTGGTGAACAATGGAGAAATCAGTCTACAACATTACAGATCTAATGAACAACTTGTAGATATATTCACAAAGGCATTAGCACAAGAACAATTTGAGTATTTGAGAGAAATTTCACTTGCAAATATATTCACAAAGGCATCAGCACAAGAAGAATTTGAGTATTTGAGAGAAATTTCAGGGATTGTAAATATTGATGTAATTAGTGGTAAAAATTAAGGGGGAGTGTTAGAAGCTTCTAATAATTTCTACCAGCTAGGTGATAAGTTCTAGAAACTTCATTATGTCAGCTAAGTTAGACTCTTCTAGATTTTTCTAAATGTAGCTAAATTCCTCTATACAAAGGACTGATGTAAATCATTTTGAAGCAAGCAATGCAAATGAGGAATTTCGCTATTATGCAGCAGCACTGCCCACAGTTTTTGTTTTCTATTTTCTGTTAATTATTCTTTTGTCTCTACCCACTTCAAAATGTACAAGACATGAGAAAGACTTGGAGATGGTGATACATCTAACAGTGCATTGTGCAATAACTTGAATGTATAAGATAATGCCCAATTTATTCAAAGTTTGTTCACCACGTTAAAAATTGGAGTTAAATTAAAAAATGTGTGTGTAGAAACATTTGTAAATTCTATATACATATAAAGTTATACTTGGGTGGAATATGCAAATAGATACATAAATGCATGGTAAACACATGCGCACACATTTGCAAAGATCTTGTAAATTCTAGAGGACTAGTCACCAATACAAGTCAAGGTTATTTGTGTCCAATTTATTTATTTTATAACATATCTTTTATGCATATATAAGTGCCAATTAATTTAGTCGAGCACAAATCAAGCTAAGTACTATTCAAATTTACATGTCCTATTGACTGCTTCAGCTCCGTGTGCTTATATAGAGGATTGGGTAGGTTTTAAAATATAGACAAGCAAGGATGCGAATAGCTACATAAGAGAGACAAAGAAAAACACAATAACAACATATATGGGAAGAATATTAAAAATAGATCAGATTCGTATTAATGCCATTTTCTGAAATAGAGCTGTCGTGCTCTTACAAACATGCCTACATTCTTTCATAAAAAAAATAGAGTAACTTTTCCTCAACTACTGGGAAGCTTGCTGATGCATCTATATTTATGGAGGTCTATAGATATTACGAGGTTCTAGATAGTTCCCATCACCAACATACAACATTTAATAGCATCACTTGTTTCTTATCAGTTAGGTGTTAGAAATCTCTAGAACAATTTAGCTTGTAAAATTCACTAGAACATTCATTTAATATTGTTGCCAGTAACATTTAATGTTTGCCAGTGCATAGAAATTATCATACTCCAACACTCCTTAATTTCTATTGCATATCACATAAAGATTTTCGGAGCAAAAAATTTCTAAACTATTGCCTTGGTGAAGAGATCAATATTTAAATTTCCCAAATTTTGCCTTTCAGATTTGTATATTCAATCATTCTTGTATACAATTTAGATTTGTATATTCAATCATTCTTGTATACAGTTTTGATTTTTATTAATGCCTTTTTTGCTATGATAGAGTTGCCAATGCTCCAAAAACATAGTATTCATTCCAGCTATCTTCAAGATCTGTGGATCTCTTTACTACTCTTCATGAACTCATCCTACTACTACAGTAGTCGTTTAAGCCTTGAATATCAAAACTCTTAAGCTTTCCATTTTTCATGGCATCTTGCAAACTCTACTTGATTTGTATAATTTTGTACATATGTATATCTATACAACATTTTTAACATATTCATAATCTGTTGCCAACTTGATCCAAAATTCCATCCAAAATCTATTTGCATACATTGTGTCATAGGTTTACTTTTCCAATGTTTATTTGAGCATATTTTTTCACAATGATTTCCTAAACCACATATACTTGATCCAAAATTCCATCCAAAATCTATTTGCATCCATTTTGTCATAGGTTTACTTTTCCAATTTTTATTCCAGCATATTTTTTCACAATGATTTCCTAAACCACATATACTGCAAGGATGTAAATTCCAACATTCATCTTTTGTATGCCCTTTCCTACTACAATAAAAACATCAAATATATTGTGTTTCTCGAACAAATTTACTTGAGCCTATATTATTTTCTTTGCCTATTACATACCCAATTCCTTCATGTTTTGGCCTCATAACTAGTTTTATTGGCTCTTTTATTCCTTGCTCATTCTTTCCTAATCCTTTACCTTCATAACCCATTATTTTCATTATTTTTAATCCAACATTGTTTTCAATACAATTGTTCAAATTTGTAGATTTAGACACACTTTTATCTTCATCTTTGCATTCTTCATTATAAACTTTAGCTATATTATACTAATCATTTGATTCATCAACTAAATAATCCAAGTCTTCAATATTACATGAAGCATCACATGGTGGTTTTCACTTTAGACATTCATTTTTCTTTTCTAACAACTTTATCTTTGCTTCTAAGTCTTCACATTTCTTCTTCACTTCACCATACATCTTCCCTTTTTTTTCTAACTCTTCATGTTTTGCTTTAAGTTTATTCAATTCAATTTCAAGATCATAATTTTTTATCACTTGTCTAGTTGTTTCAATTGAAACCTTTTTTAAATCGTTTAACACTTCAGAATTATGTTTCTTAACTTCTAAGAATTCCTCCTCCAAAACATCTCTATTTCTTTACCATTTTACCAACTTTACCCATTGAAGCAAATTATTAGAACTCGCCTTATACAATTGATTGTTCTTTCAACACACTGATTTACCTTTCCTTCAGCAGCTACATGTTCCTTCAACCTTTTCACAATTTCTCTTTCAATATCTACAATCCCTTTCTTTCACCTGCTTGATCATTTTAAGTCTTGTCTTAGCACCTGCAACTCTACAAAGTCTTTTTAACACTTTTTTCTGTAATATTCTACAGCAACTTAAAAATCATCTTCAAACTCTTCTTTCTACTTTTAATTCCAGACTATAAATTTGCAAGCCAATCATCATATAACACCAATAAAAAATGTAACCATCAGCCACTATGGACTAGAACCACATAGTTTAATATCTCTTTATAAAAATCCCTCAATATAACCAAAGTACTTTACTCAAACGAAGCCCTTTGTTAATTGTAAAAACAGAATCCTGATCTTTTATGAACAACCCTTACAGATCCATTACAACAACTTCCTCTGTGATATTGGGGCTAGCAGCTTCAATATGTAATGACGCCTTTGCTAAACAAACAGCAATCTCGAGCGATCCTCCAACAGACAGCACCTTTGTATCTGCAAAACAAAACAAATCAGAATAATCAACGCCTTCCTTGTTGACTAGGATTCCTTTGGCTGCCACTTCCTAGCTTTGACTGACTCCTCCTTGCTTTGTCGGGTTCAGCAACCAATTGCAGCTCCTTATAAACTGCGATCCTCCTTTGCAATAATGTGAAGGGGCAGCTCCTTTATTCTCTTACGGTGACTTCTTTAGCAAACCAATTAACTGCAATACATCTCTGCGATCACCTCTTCTCATGCCAACTTGCCTTCAGCGATTCTTCCAATCTTCAATTGTCTCTTATCTGTGACAGCTGCAAATGATGCAATCTCCATCCTCTCTTAACCTGCTTTTCTTCTGCTAATGCTCAGCTTTCTCTTCATCCGACTCACCCAAGATCTTCAACTGCTCTTCCTTTGGACAACCTGCGGACTTCTCTTAGACAAAGCTCCCATGCCTTCTTTGAAACAAATGATCTCCACTTTGAAATCTCCTCAACTCCTTTATGATCTTCACACCCACATGATCGACCTGCTCTGATACCACTTTGTAGGTTTTAAAACAGAGACAAGCAAAGCTGCAAATAGCTACAGAAGAGAGACAGAGAAAAACACAATAACATATATGCGAAGAATATTAAAAACAGATCAGATTCGTATTAATGCCATTTTTCTGAAACAGAGCTGCCGTGCTCTTACAAACATGCCTACATTCTTTCATACAAAAAACAGAGTAACTTTCCTTCAACTACTGGGAAGCTTCCGGATGCATCTATATTTATGGAGGTCCATAGACATTACAAGAAGGTTCGAGATAGTTCTCATCACCGACATACAACATTTAATAGCATCACCTCTTTGCTTATGAGTTTGGTGTTAGAAATCTCCAGAACAGCTTAGCTTGTAGAATTCAATAGAACATTCATTTAATATTGTTGCCAGTAACATTTAATGTTTGCCAGTGCATAGAAATTATCGTACTCCAACAGACTGAAATGTTACATGCTTTTCACTATGAATAACATAGTGAACTCCATGTGCTTATAGACAGAGGACTAAAACGTTCATGCTTTTCACTATGAATAACATACAAATCTACAGAATAAATGGTAAATTTTACTACTTTTAGATTGGATAGGTCGAAATTTGAATAATTTATATACAAGGAAAAAGTATAAGTTTCCTTTGTCCAAAAAGATTCACTTAGTAAACTGTGAACTCTTACAGATATCAGTAAAACCAAATTAAGATGACAAGAAATTATGCTACATTTTCCTACACCAAATAAAGGGGTCACTACAATAGCAAATATGAAATGGGAAAATAGAAGTTGTCCTCGGAAAGAAATACTTGCATGAGAAAAAGAGGTTTTAGCATATTAAGAAGTTTGGCCTCACTCTATAACGCAACCAAATTGCGTCCGGTGAAAAAGGTTTGTGAATTCTATTTAGGAGGCAAAGGTTCAAAAATAGAGAGGTGTACAGTATGTACATTATCTCGAACAATATAAGTTAAATGGAAAAATCCACGAATATGTAAGAACATAGAAAAATTATGCTTATTAACCATAAAAAGGTTTTATGAGAGTGCAATTAAAGGTATCCCAAAGTTTATTGCTTAACGTCAATTGGAAATTCTAAGGATCTATATGCCTATACTTTATTTTTTATTGAGAAAATGCCTATACTTGATTAATGGTTAATACAAAACTTTTATTTTTCCCTGTTTTAGAGTTCAGAATTGGGTAAAAACAATCCAGGTATTATTCAGTACACAATGCAACGTTTTACACAACTTCTGTTGTACTCTATCCTAGATCAACAAATTATTAATTACAAAGAAAAATCACTCACCTGAGACGACCTACTTTCTGCCCATATAATCCCATATTTTTTGCAAATGATTGAGCACATGCGATCTGGTGACCATCTTCCAAAAATATTCTGATTGCCTTAGAATCTCTTTCTGTATCACCACTTGCAGACCCTTGGTATGCCATGTCAAAGAATGAAAAATGATTCTTCACCTGTAAAATGTTGGAGCATATAGAGCAACGATAGGAAATTAATTTCTAAATAAATCAATCCTTTCTAAATATATATATGAAATGCATTTCCCTGACCATAAATTGATAAGATAGTTCCTTCCATTGCTCCTCTGTTGGATCTACCCCGGTGGGATTATGAGCACAGGCATGAAGCAAGAAGAAAGAACCGCTTGGAGCATTCTATACACAAAACAAAACTATAAGGCATAAACCAGTGAAGAAAAATGTTAATAAGTCAACCATTTTCAACAGTAGAAGGCCAGAACTTGACATGTAAATGACTTCAAACAAATGGTAAGAATGCTTGATTCTGTTATAGATTTTACCTTAACATCATCCATTAAGGCTGCAAAGTCTAAGCCCCTAGTCTCTGGTTGGTAATAGTGAAAAGTCCTCTAGGGCACTTGGGAATCTCTCCAGATGTTGTGGTGACTGTACAAGAAAAAAAACATTTGTTTTCAATCATAGTCACAATAATCTTAACAAAATTTCCAAATGCATTGCTCAAACCATAGCCAGTTGAGTCTATAACTTTGTCGCTAGAACTGTAATCAAAACTACAACAGCCTGGAAACAAAAATATCTAAAATTGCCCTGTATTTTGTAAGCTTTAAAAAGGACATCTGCAAAGAGGGAGCTGATATATGTGTTAGAGATATCTAATCTCAACTATTTAATTATGCAAATTCCCTTCAGCTAAGGATACGTACCTGCATTTAAGGCAATTTATTAGAAATGCTTTTTGGAGAAGTTTTTGGGAGATTTGGTTTAATTCGCAATATCTGCCTATTTACTCTCACACATTTTGTAGGTAGTAAAAATATTTTATTACTTCTTAGCTTTCCACTGTACCTTTTAGTTTTATTTTCTTTTTTGTGGTAATTTATGCATAATGCAAGAAATAGGAAAGAGAGCAACGCAGCTCTGCATCTGAGAATATGGTGTAAAGAAAAACAGGGCATCGAAGCTCTTCATATTGATGAATATATATAAATCTAATTGCTATTTATTTTCTACGGTGTCAATTGTGTGTGTTCCCAGCAGCTCTTAATTGCATTTGAATTAGTTTTTTTTTACTGCTGTATGCTCTTTGTTTGCTGCTCTGTTTTTATCTACTCCTCTGCCCCTTTGCCCACAATAAGGAAGATTGACCCATAGAATGACAAAGTATGGGAATCACTAACACTCAATTTAGCAAGAGTTTCCTGCTGAAATACTACATACATAAATATGAATTCAACAATAAACATACTTTCTTTCACTAATCCAAGTTAGCAGTTTAGGTTGGGCTTCAAAGTTCAGGTACACCAATGTGGCAAAAATGATGGGGCTGGATACGTTATGGGTACATTTGTACAAGAAATATATAGAAGAACATCAATATATACATAATTTAGCCTAAAAGAGGAATTAAGTTCAGATAATCCATATATACATGTTTAAAGTTGTTTTGAGGTCCAATTAGGGTTTAGGATTAGGTTTTCACATCGATTGATCAGCCTATGCAGATCCAAAAGCAAAAAGAAATTTAATACAGGCACTGCCCGTAGACAGATCTGAACCCAGAGTGGACCGGACCCAGATCCTGGGGTTTTCCCCAGCAAACTGGTAACAAGCCACTAACCATCAAGCTGCGTATGATTTAGCAACTACTAATGATAATGAAAAACTTACTTGGCCCAGGTTGGTACTGGTATATAAATTTGGGAATCAGGTTGAAAATGTTTTTGGAACTCTGCAAACAGACAGCAAGCACCTGTACCCGAAAGAGCCTGGACAGCTGCCACACGTTTGTGAATATTCTTTGTTTGCTGATGGTGAGAATGCAAGTGCAGTAAGAAAGAAAAAGGGAGGTCCTGTTATAAAGATGTTCAAAAGTAACCACTATTTCCCAAGAACAAACAGGAAAACATTTTAGCAATTTGACAAAAGTTTCGAGAACAAATTGATAAATATATTGGCATACATGAATTCTTTGCCTGCAACACGACATTCAGCTTCACGCACACACTGAAGCAGTACTGGCTTTCCATTATCATCACGATATGCACCCTGGTCATTAAAAAGAATCTCACCCATTAGTCACAAGCATGCACCATATGGAATCATATTCCACAAATTATACTATGTTATTTGCTAAGTACCATCCTAGCAACAGTGTCCTATCGGCATTGTCTGAAAATCTTTTCCTGAATTTCCTTTCAACTGTAGGAAATCAATACATGCACACAAGATTTATAACAAAACCAAGTTTATCGGTAGGTAGGAGATATATTCTTCCGTTTAAGCAATATTGTCCCAACAATCGTAAGTTCTTAACACATTAATAAAAATAACAATGCCAGAAACTCATAGTCAATTGAAAATGAGCCTTATAACATGATAATATCATAAAGAATTAAACCAACGGCTCTGAAACATAAGTTAACAACCATTTCAAAAGTTTGTTAACCAAATCAAAATGGTAAATGCATGCTACTTATATATATACTTTCCACATATAGAAGTGGTTTTTCCAATTGAAAGCATATGAGAAGTACAGACCATCTGCAAACATTGATACAAAGAATAAAAACTTAGAGATCATTCGAAGTAGCCCTTGAGATCTCAGAGAAACCTAAAACTAGCACTTCTGTAACATAAATCAATGCAAAATCCCTTTTGATTCTTATCACATAGTAAAGTTTAAATCAATGCCTAAACAGAAATAACAATGTACTAGCATGTTAATTGTGTAAACATTTGTAAGAACTATTTTAATCTTGGAATAGCCACTGATGTCCTGTAGTATCAGTCAAGCATTGGAAATAAAAAAATTATCGCTTCCTCTTCCATCTATGTTGGGTCGCAAGTTCTCTATGCATATTGCCAAAATGTGCACATGCCACACGTAACATTGTTAAAAAGCAAATCCAGATGTTGGTGGACTTGGAAATGCCCACAATGGCCACTACGGTAATAAATCCATTGGGCCACTGCAGATGAAAGCTCAGTGTTAATGATGAAAGTTATGGATCCATGAAGGTTAAACTATTAGCAGAATGTACAGAGCTGATGCTTCTCCTTGTATATGTCAGCCACACTTTGTTATCAGAAATCTATATGCTGAAAATTAGCATTGTATTTGACAATAATACTATAATAATTACAAAATCTAGCTAGCATGCAATAAATACAAAATCTCTGCTATACCTTAGGATCACATCTCTACAACATTGTAAGACAAAAATTACTGCCAAACACAATGAAGAACAGAATTATGAAATACAACAGTTTTTAAAATTATTCCATGATTAATTGGAGTCAACTAATTAAGATAAATAAATAAATCAAGATAGATGCGCTACCAGTTTGCTATCTATGAACCTATGGCTGCTACTAGATTCAATCAGCATTGTAATCTGTTTTTTTTTTAGGAATGGATTTTTGGATAAAGCATGATAGGGATGGCTGGTTTTTTTTTTAGACTGCAGGAATCGGGTAGTACGACCCCATATAAACTGCAGTGCGCCTAGTAAACTTTTTAACGTGACCGGCGGCGCTGGCGCGACACACCCTCTGGTACCATGAGGGTGGGGGAGACTAGACCTCGTGACCAACCTTCTGCAACAGGAAAGATTTAGCCAACCGAGTTAGGGCCCCAATCCCCCCATTGTTCATCATCAGGTTCTTATAATTTGAAAAACTGTTTTTTTTTTTACATATTCATGTGACACGATCATGGCCAAAAAGTTTACATGAATTTTGTGAATAAAATTTTGGGGACCCAAATGAAAACCTTTGACTTGTTCTCTTGTAGGAAAATAGTATTGACTTTGGAGCCAAGTGTATTTAGGCAATGAAGCCCTGGAATTGGGTCATTTGTTGAGGAAGGTGGTTATACTATCTTTGTCCTTTCCTTCATTACTCATAGCTTATTCATATTAAGAGTCTAGTTCACTATGAGATATAACTTCAAATATTGTTATAATCGTTAGAGTGCATCAACTTGATAAGTAATTTTGTTTCCAAGAGTTCAAGTATTTCATATTGATCTAGCAAATATGTGTAATTGAAGATATATTTTGCATTTCTTTTTTATTGAAAAATTCTCCTTCTAAAGCTTCCGATATTATTATCTAATGTAGAGTGTTTGTTGTACAGTTCAGGCTTTGTAACATTAAACAGAACCAATGGCCAGCTCATAGAAGAAACAAACTATGTTGGACTTTTATGATGGGACTTATTCCATTAAATAAATCATGTCAACTAACAGTTATATCTTTTTAGTTGTGGGAAATCAATAGACAATAGTGGAGGTGGTAAGTGATGGTAGTTATGGGTTCTCCAATTGGGACCAGTTTAGATTGTAATCTGGATAGCAGGTCTCATCTTAAGCCTTTATGTGATGCTGTCACTTTTTAAGTAAGATGTTACCATGCAACAATGGTACAAGGATATTGATATGTCAAAGAGTGCATCGAAACCTTGCATTTGAAAGACAGGCTAATAAAATATTGGCCCCTGGTAAACCTTCTTATGAGTATTGTAGCCTGGCCGATCAGTCGGTATGAAACGAGAGTTAAAAGAGAATACAACAGTTGTTCTTCCCAAAAACAAAAAGAGTGGAAAGATTTTTCAGGATATTGTGGTAAATGCGATAAGAGCTAAGAAAGTGTTGAGCTAGAAATTACAATTTTTACTAGATTCAGCAATAAATCTGATGGATAAGTTTGAAAATGTAATGATTAATCATATTTATAGAGAAGGCAATACAATGGAAAATGCATTGGCAAATATGGGAGCTGATGGAACGACACTTAAACAGATAACTCCATTAGGAGCAAGGCTTTATGTTAAGTGGACCATTCAATATCATGAGAGATGGGTTTTTGTTGAACCACTACTCATGAAACATGGGTCAATGAGTTTGACTCGAAACTACACGGTTGAATCCTGATAGCAATATCATAATTTGACACGCTGTGGAAAAATACCTCCTACTTATCAATTGATGAGCTAAAGGGGCTCTATTATGAATGGTTCATAAGGCACAACACTTGCTGAAGGTTTTGCAAATGGGGTAACAACTCAGCGGGCTTAACCTTGGAAAACTCCGCTGGTTAGAATGCGAGCTTGGAAAGCGTCTTGGGATGGGTGACCTCCGGGGCGGACCGATTAACTTCACCTGTGACATCACCTAGATGCAATGAGTGCTAAGTGGACCATTCAATATCATGAAGATGGGTTCTTGTTGAACCACTACTCATGAAACATGGAGTCAATGAGTTTGACTTCGAAGAAACTACACGGTTGAATCTTGATAGCAATATCATAATTTGACACGCTGTGAAAAAATACCTCCTACTTATCAATTGATGAGCTAAAAGGGGCTCTATTATGAATGGTTCATAAGGCACAACACTTGCTGAAGGTTTTGCAAATGGGGTAATAACTCAAGCGGGCTTAACCTTGGAAAAAACTCCCTGGTTAAGCGCGCTTGAGCTGGAGCAGTACTGGGATGGGTGACCTCGCGGGACGGACGGTCACTTCACCTCTATGAGCATCACCTAGATGCAATGAGTGCTAAGTGGACCGACTATCATGAAGATGGGTTCTTGTTGAACCACTACTCATGAAACATGGGTCAATGAGTTTATTTCAGGGAAACTACGCGGTTGAATCTGATAGCAATATCATAATTTGACCGTGGAAAAATACTTATCAATTGATGAGCTAAAGGGGCTCTATTATGAATGGTTCATAAGGCACAACACTTGCTGAAGGTTTTGCAAATGGGGTAACAACTCAAGCGGGCTTAACCTTGGAGAAAACTCCCTGGTTAAGTGCGCTTGAGCTGGAACAGTACTGGGATGGGTGACCTCCCGGGACGGACCAGTGCTTCACCTCTATGAGCATCACCTAGATGCAATGAGTGCTAAGTGTTGAATTTTAAGATCAGATGTAAATGCACAGAAAATTAATTTGAAATCGGACAAATAACACAGCATATACCCTGGGAAAACCCTCCTCTTGAGGGAGAAAAACCCAACAACAAAGATCTCTCTTATATTGATTATAGAAGTGGCAACAATTCACTTTACAATGAGGCCGAACACAAGGCCAGAAATCAGTTTCATTACCAGATACAAAGAATAGAACCAAATTGTTGCACTTTAAGACTCAAGTTCAATCTTATAGGAACTCGTAGACTACCCCTGAATGACTTACAAACTGTCCTTGATCAATTCACAATCTGGTCTTGAGGAATTTGCACTTACAGAAAACTGACCTCACAGAATTCGTACTTGATAATGTTTGCTCCTGACTGGAATCGAGCTTGCACTA
>VDFB02277553.1:0-28781 GCA_007258455.2 Sequoia sempervirens
AGTGGACCGGACCCAGATCCTGGGGTTTTCCCCAGCAAACTGGTAACAAGCCACTAACCATCAAGCTGCGTATGATTTAGCAACTACTAATGATAATGAAAAACTTACTTGGCCCAGGTTGGTACTGGTATATAAATTTGGGAATCAGGTTGAAAATGTTTTTGGAACTCTGCAAACAGACAGCAAGCACCTGTACCCGAAAGAGCCTGGACAGCTGCCACACGTTTGTGAATATTCTTTGTTTGCTGATGGTGAGAATGCAAGTGCAGTAAGAAAGAAAAAGGGAGGTCCTGTTATAAAGATGTTCAAAAGTAACCACTATTTCCCAAGAACAAACAGGAAAACATTTTAGCAATTTGACAAAAGTTTCGAGAACAAATTGATAAATATATTGGCATACATGAATTCTTTGCCTGCAACACGACATTCAGCTTCACGCACACACTGAAGCAGTACTGGCTTTCCATTATCATCACGATATGCACCCTGGTCATTAAAAAGAATCTCACCCATTAGTCACAAGCATGCACCATATGGAATCATATTCCACAAATTATACTATGTTATTTGCTAAGTACCATCCTAGCAACAGTGTCCTATCGGCATTGTCTGAAAATCTTTTCCTGAATTTCCTTTCAACTGTAGGAAATCAATACATGCACACAAGATTTATAACAAAACCAAGTTTATCGGTAGGTAGGAGATATATTCTTCCGTTTAAGCAATATTGTCCCAACAATCGTAAGTTCTTAACACATTAATAAAAATAACAATGCCAGAAACTCATAGTCAATTGAAAATGAGCCTTATAACATGATAATATCATAAAGAATTAAACCAACGGCTCTGAAACATAAGTTAACAACCATTTCAAAAGTTTGTTAACCAAATCAAAATGGTAAATGCATGCTACTTATATATATACTTTCCACATATAGAAGTGGTTTTTCCAATTGAAAGCATATGAGAAGTACAGACCATCTGCAAACATTGATACAAAGAATAAAAACTTAGAGATCATTCGAAGTAGCCCTTGAGATCTCAGAGAAACCTAAAACTAGCACTTCTGTAACATAAATCAATGCAAAATCCCTTTTGATTCTTATCACATAGTAAAGTTTAAATCAATGCCTAAACAGAAATAACAATGTACTAGCATGTTAATTGTGTAAACATTTGTAAGAACTATTTTAATCTTGGAATAGCCACTGATGTCCTGTAGTATCAGTCAAGCATTGGAAATAAAAAAATTATCGCTTCCTCTTCCATCTATGTTGGGTCGCAAGTTCTCTATGCATATTGCCAAAATGTGCACATGCCACACGTAACATTGTTAAAAAGCAAATCCAGATGTTGGTGGACTTGGAAATGCCCACAATGGCCACTACGGTAATAAATCCATTGGGCCACTGCAGATGAAAGCTCAGTGTTAATGATGAAAGTTATGGATCCATGAAGGTTAAACTATTAGCAGAATGTACAGAGCTGATGCTTCTCCTTGTATATGTCAGCCACACTTTGTTATCAGAAATCTATATGCTGAAAATTAGCATTGTATTTGACAATAATACTATAATAATTACAAAATCTAGCTAGCATGCAATAAATACAAAATCTCTGCTATACCTTAGGATCACATCTCTACAACATTGTAAGACAAAAATTACTGCCAAACACAATGAAGAACAGAATTATGAAATACAACAGTTTTTAAAATTATTCCATGATTAATTGGAGTCAACTAATTAAGATAAATAAATAAATCAAGATAGATGCGCTACCAGTTTGCTATCTATGAACCTATGGCTGCTACTAGATTCAATCAGCATTGTAATCTGTTTTTTTTTTAGGAATGGATTTTTGGATAAAGCATGATAGGGATGGCTGGTTTTTTTTTTAGACTGCAGGAATCGGGTAGTACGACCCCATATAAACTGCAGTGCGCCTAGTAAACTTTTTAACGTGACCGGCGGCGCTGGCGCGACACACCCTCTGGTACCATGAGGGTGGGGGAGACTAGACCTCGTGACCAACCTTCTGCAACAGGAAAGATTTAGCCAACCGAGTTAGGGCCCCAATCCCCCCATTGTTCATCATCAGGTTCTTATAATTTGAAAAACTGTTTTTTTTTTTACATATTCATGTGACACGATCATGGCCAAAAAGTTTACATGAATTTTGTGAATAAAATTTTGGGGACCCAAATGAAAACCTTTGACTTGTTCTCTTGTAGGAAAATAGTATTGACTTTGGAGCCAAGTGTATTTAGGCAATGAAGCCCTGGAATTGGGTCATTTGTTGAGGAAGGTGGTTATACTATCTTTGTCCTTTCCTTCATTACTCATAGCTTATTCATATTAAGAGTCTAGTTCACTATGAGATATAACTTCAAATATTGTTATAATCGTTAGAGTGCATCAACTTGATAAGTAATTTTGTTTCCAAGAGTTCAAGTATTTCATATTGATCTAGCAAATATGTGTAATTGAAGATATATTTTGCATTTCTTTTTTATTGAAAAATTCTCCTTCTAAAGCTTCCGATATTATTATCTAATGTAGAGTGTTTGTTGTACAGTTCAGGCTTTGTAACATTAAACAGAACCAATGGCCAGCTCATAGAAGAAACAAACTATGTTGGACTTTTATGATGGGACTTATTCCATTAAATAAATCATGTCAACTAACAGTTATATCTTTTTAGTTGTGGGAAATCAATAGACAATAGTGGAGGTGGTAAGTGATGGTAGTTATGGGTTCTCCAATTGGGACCAGTTTAGATTGTAATCTGGATAGCAGGTCTCATCTTAAGCCTTTATGTGATGCTGTCACTTTTTAAGTAAGATGTTACCATGCAACAATGGTACAAGGATATTGATATGTCAAAGAGTGCATCGAAACCTTGCATTTGAAAGACAGGCTAATAAAATATTGGCCCCTGGTAAACCTTCTTATGAGTATTGTAGCCTGGCCGATCAGTCGGTATGAAACGAGAGTTAAAAGAGAATACAACAGTTGTTCTTCCCAAAAACAAAAAGAGTGGAAAGATTTTTCAGGATATTGTGGTAAATGCGATAAGAGCTAAGAAAGTGTTGAGCTAGAAATTACAATTTTTACTAGATTCAGCAATAAATCTGATGGATAAGTTTGAAAATGTAATGATTAATCATATTTATAGAGAAGGCAATACAATGGAAAATGCATTGGCAAATATGGGAGCTGATGGAACGACACTTAAACAGATAACTCCATTAGGAGCAAGGCTTTATGTTAAGTGGACCATTCAATATCATGAGAGATGGGTTTTTGTTGAACCACTACTCATGAAACATGGGTCAATGAGTTTGACTCGAAACTACACGGTTGAATCCTGATAGCAATATCATAATTTGACACGCTGTGGAAAAATACCTCCTACTTATCAATTGATGAGCTAAAGGGGCTCTATTATGAATAGTTCATAAGGCACAACACTTGCTGAAGGTTTTGCAAATGGGGTAACAACTCAAGCGGAGAGCTACGGCAGGAAAACTCCATGGTTAAGTGCTTGAAGCCTGGGCAATCTTGGGATGGGTGACCTCGGGGCCGGACAGGAGTACTTCACCTGTGAGAATACCTAGATGCAATGAGTGCTAAGTGGACCATTCAATATCATGAGAGGATGGGTTCTTGTTGAACCCCTTTCTCATGAAACATGGAGTCAATGAGTTTGACTTCAGGAAACTACAAGTTGAATCGATAGCAATATCATAATTTGACACGCTGTGGAAAAATACCTCCTACTTATCAATTGATGAGCTAAAGGGCTCTATTATGAATGGTTCATAAGGCACAACACTTGCTGAAGGTTTTGCAAATGGGGTAACAACTCAAGCGGGCTTAACCTTGGAAAAAACTCCCTGGTTAAGCGCGCTTGAGCTGGAGCAGTACTGGGATGGGTGACCTCGGGGCCGGACAGTGCTTCACCTCTCTATGAGCATCACCTAGATGCAATGAGTGCTAAAGTGGACCATTCAATATCGCATGAGAGAGATGGAGTTCTTGTTGAAGACCCTACTCATGAAACATGGAGTCAATGAAGTTTGACCTGAAACTACGGTTGAATCGATAGCAATATCATGAATTTGACACTGATGGAAAATACTTATCAATTGATGAGCTAAAGGGGCTCTATTATGAATGGTTCATAAGGCACAACACTTGCTGAAGGTTTTGCAAATGGGGTAACAACTCAAGCGGGCTTAACCTTGGAGAAAACTCCCTGGTTAAGTGCGCTTGAGCTGGAACAGTACTGGGATGGGTGACCTCCCGGGACGGACCAGTGCTTCACCTCTATGAGCATCACCTAGATGCAATGAGTGCTAAGTGTTGAATTTTAAGATCAGATGTAAATGCACAGAAAATTAATTTGAAATCGGACAAATAACACAGCATATACCCTGGGAAAACCCTCCTCTTGAGGGAGAAAAACCCAACAACAAAGATCTCTCTTATATTGATTATAGAAGTGGCAACAATTCACTTTACAATGAGGCCGAACACAAGGCCAGAAATCAGTTTCATTACCAGATACAAAGAATAGAACCAAATTGTTGCACTTTAAGACTCAAGTTCAATCTTATAGGAACTCGTAGACTACCCCTGAATGACTTACAAACTGTCCTTGATCAATTCACAATCTGGTCTTGAGGAATTTGCACTTACAGAAAACTGACCTCACAGAATTCGTACTTGATAATGTTTGCTCCTGACTGGAATCGAGCTTGCACTAGGCAGAATTCACACTTGTGTAAAGTTCGCACTGTGATATCTTGAATCTGCACCTTGAGGATCTATTCGCCCTTGATGTACTCGCTCAGATAAGTTCACACTTTGCAGATCTATCCGCCCTTGATGTATTCGCTCAGATATGAACAACCGAACTTAGCTTATGTATGTCTTTCAATGGACGAAACAGAAGTATATATATATGTCTTAGAAAGGTCGCATCTCTTCTTTATCATAAGGTCAGCCAAAGTAAAAATGACAATTACAATTCAATGATGTCGGCCTTAACATAATCATGAACAATATAAGATAGGTCGGCCTTATAAGAGATTGCCTATCTAATTGGAGTCGGCCTAGCATAGTGAATCACTTTTATGATTTTCGAATTGTACATGTCGGCCAATGCATAAGACACAAAATAATAAAAGGTAAATTGAATAGCCGATGGCTACATTCAATTTAAGACTTTCTCAAGGAAAGTGAGCTAGAAGGATCAACCGACGCTGTTATAACATTAACACTCCCTCTCAGCTAGGGAGAGATCTTCCAGTTGAAAATTATCTCCACATGAAGTTCATCTGCTACTGTTGCCTGCAGTCAGATATAAAGAGAGATATATCACCTCAATGTGATATCAACCATCACATGGTTAAGTACTAGTGTTCATCACTTGCGTGATGGTGTCACCTCAACGTGACTTTCACCATGGCTCTCCCAGAGGGTGAAACACAAGTACAGAAAGATCATCACGGACTCTCTCGTGATATTTGTCATGGAAGTCACTGCATCCACCATGACTCAGCAGCACAGAGAGGTGGAAGCGAGGGCTTTCACCTCAAATTGCCCGTCCGCGAGAGAAGTGCATTAACAAGAGTTTCACCTCGAACTTCTCTCAGGAGAGCTCATTAAGCAAGGCTGTACGTCGAGACTCGCTGCTGAGTCAAGGGCTGGATTCTCACCATACCAAGCTTGTCACCGAAAGTGCACCAAACTTTATCCTGGCGGGGAGGCTTGGTGAGGGAATATCATCGATGCGCTCATCGATGCTAATGTGCCTCAAACTGTCGCGACCTTTACGTAGTACCATATCTACGATACGGTGTTGCCAGTCTCAACATGCCCAGTTGTCATGAAACCACTGCAGAGGATTGACCGAGCTTCCAGCGCCTTCACGATTATCGTAAGGTAGGCTCGGTAGTTGTCCAAACAATCACGCGAAAGGGCTGCGAGAAGCCACCGCTTCCTCCTCTCAGTTGCCATGCTCCAGGCTGCAATATTCTCGATCCATGCTGGGTGCCTGGGAAGGCGCTGCTGCGGGAGTCATAAAGGGAACTGGCCGGAAGCAGCGACTAGAGATTTTGCTCTTCACGTCTGTATTTTAACTTTGCTTAATCTGAATCGGTGAAACCAAAGTAACTCCAAATGCATCTGAAGTATACTTCCAACCCATATCCAGAAGCGTACCCGCGCGCAAGTATCTCAGGATATGTTTAGCTGCAACAAGATGTATCTGTCTCGGATCACACATAAACTGGCTAAGTGCACTCACTGCATAGCAAATATCAGGTCTAGTGTTAACTAGATACCTCAAGGATCCAATCAGCTATCTATACAATGTAGGATCCACCAAATCTGAACTAGTTGCAGCAAGATTACCATCTTCTTTAGGCTCAGCAGGCTCCTTCTAGATCTTCAGGCACTTGCATCAACCTTCTGACCTCTTCGTCCAAGATTGCCTGCAAGACTTAGATAAATGTTTTCCAGCGCACACCTCTGGTACTGTAGAGAGTTCAGGATAGTCTTTCTTGATCTCATCTCAGATCACTATTCTGAATAGGTTTGCGGAGCTACCAATGATAAATCCAGAAGGCAATCTTGAGCACTTATGATCTCAGCAACTGAAGGGATCCTCTAAGGGTTTAGCAGCAATCTTCGCTTCTTCTCAGTGAGTTACAAGACTCCCTCTTGATCCTTGCTCCAAAGATTGCAAAGAAGACTTCTGGAAGTGAGCTCCCTCTGGCCATCAGCTCAGTCCCAAGGCTGCTTGATTATTTCTTTGGTTGGCATGACTTTCTCACAAGATGCCTCAAGCTTTTCATCATTAAGCAATTTCTCATCATCTTCTTGCTCCTGCAAGTATTTTAGAGAGAGATTACTTAACAGTTTGTAATTACCCAAAGAGATGACAAGACTGTAATCATACAAAGTTTACAATCATAGGTTATAACATGAATACATAAGAATTTATGCACAATGTTAGAACATGAATAAATCAACCTGAAGGAGAAGTATATCAAAAGATCAAACTAGAGGGTTAAAGGAACTTATCTCTATAAGACTTGATATAGCTCTTCCGTTCATTCATTTGTTTGCTCCTCTCGAGAGTGCCTAACTCTGCACAATAAAAGAATAATCTGCACAGCTGCAGATTTCTTGAATGCATTAAACGGTTGGCATGTAGAATCAACTCTCCCAAGAGTTCAAGATTCTATCACAACACATGCATTGGAGAAGGGTATCGATGTGATCAACCTATCACAATATTAGGATACCAATCTCTTCTCTTTTGCTGATAGTTATCTCAAAGACATACATCAAAGGATTTACATGATTAGTCTAGATCAACTCACAATAGATAATTTGAAGTATTCAAAGAATCTTTGACCTAGAAATCACAAATTAAGAGAAGTAACAATCTCCTTATACTAAACACACAATGTCCAAGATACAAGAATTTTAAGCATAGATCAACATGCAACTTTTACGTTTTGAACACAGGCCCATGATTCAAAATAGAAATGTGATTTCAACAAAACACAGAATACTTATCTTCCTTAATATTCTGATAAATGCAATTATTGAACACGGTATGCTGTTCTTATACTCAGATCAATCCACATCCTTCATGACTGGAGCACAGACTCATGACAAGGTTAAATTTGAGCAAGGCCCATGACTGCTCAAATTTACAATGCACTTCGTTTCCAACTGCAATCCACTAAGTTATGCAACATGCTTACCAGCAATACCCATATTGTTAAAGATAGATAGGATCATCACTCGAAAGACTTTATCAGATCTGCACAACTGATATTCACATAAAGGAATATAAACAAAGAAAGGAACCAAATACTTATCTCTATTTGATTGCAGCCTTTGATTTCAAACATCAACCCTTGGCAGCACAATCTGACATAGTTGAGCTCTTGACTGCAAGGTTGTGAAGACCATTGAAGTCCATTCTGGATAATGACATCATGGAATTCTCTCATAATACATGACTACTTCAGAACCTTCCATAATCATGTGCTTTTAGATAACAGATCCCGGGAGGTGAGATCACCACATATAACTCTCAGATCTCAGATTGCTAGCAATATGACTCAAGTAAACTCATGAAGAGAGCATGCGCTAGATCTGACTTCGAATTGCTTTTCAAGATCTGATCAGATCTTTCCATAGAGCCGCTCTGATACCATGTTGAATTTTAAGATCAGATGTAAATAAACAGAAAATTAATTTGAAATCAGACAAATAACACAGCACATACCCTGGGAAAACCCTCCTCTTGAGGGAGAAAAATCCAGCAACAAAGATCTCTCTTATATTGATTATAGAAGTGGCAACAATTCACTTTACAATGAGGCCGAACACAAGGCCAGAAATCAGTTTCATTACCAGATACAAAGAATAGAACCAAACTGTTGCACTTTAAGACTCAAGTTCAGTCTTATAGGAACTTGTAGACTGCCCCTGAATGACTTACAAACTGTCCTTGATCAATTCACAATCTGGTCTTGAGGAATTCACACTTACAGAAAACTGACCTCACAGAATTCGCACTTGATAATGTTTGCTCCTGACTGGAATCGAGCTTGCACTAGGCAGAATTCACACTTGTGTAAAGTTCGCACTGTGATATCTTGAATCTACACCTTGAGGATCTATTCGCCCTTGATGTACTCGCTCAGATAAGTTCACACTTTGCAGATCTATCCGCCCTTGATGTATTCGCTCAGATATGAACAACCGAACTTAGCTGATGTATGTCTTTCAATGGACGAAACAGAAGTATATATATATGTCTTAGAAAGGTCGCATCTCTTCTTTATCATAAGGTCGGCCAAAGTAAAAATGACAATTACAATTCAATGATGTCGGCCTTAACATAATCATGAACAATATAAGATAGGTCGGCCTTCTAAGAGATTGCCTATCTAATTGAAGTCGGCCTAGCATAGTGAATCACTTTTATGATTTTCGAATTGTACATGTCGGCCAATGCATAAGACACAAAATAATAAAAGGTAAATTGAATAGCCGATGGCTACATTCAATTTAAGACTTTCTCAAGGAACATGAGCTGGAAGGATTAACCGATGCTATTATAACATTAACACTAAGTGGACCATTCAATATCATGAGAGATGGGTTCTTGTTGAACCACTACTCATGATACATGGGTCAATGAGTTTGACTCGAAACTACACGGTTGAATCCTGATAGCAATATCATAATTTGACACGCTATGGAAAAATACCTCCTACTTATCAATTGATGAGCTAAAGGGGCTCTATTATGAATGGTTCATAAGGCTGCTTACTTGCTAAAGGTTTTGCAAATGGGAGGTAACAACTCAAGGCGGGCTTGCTTGGAAAACTCCGCAGTTAAGTGCGGCAGGTGGAAACGTCTTGGGATGGGTGACGTCCGGGGCCGGACCGGTCTTCACCTACATGAGCATCACCTAGATGCAATGAGTGCTAAGTGGACCCTTGATATATCATGAGAGATGAGTTCTTGTTGAACCACTCATGAAACATGGGTCAATGAGTTTGACTCGTAAAACTACACGGTTGAATCCTGATAGCAATATCATAATTTGACATGTTGTGGAAAATGCCTCCTACTTATCAATTGATGAGCTAAAGGGGCTCTATAATGAATGGTTCATAATGCACAACACTTGTTGAAGGTTTTGCAAATGGGGCTACAAGCTAAGTAGGCTTAACCTTGGGAGAAACTCACTTTGGTTAGGGTATTGCTTGGTAGGAAGGCTTTGAAATCTTGGGATGGAAGCCTCTGGGATGGACCAGAGTGCTTCACCTTTCTATAGGCATCACTAGATGCAATGAGTGCTAAGTGGACCATTCAATATCATGAGAGATGGGTTCTTGTTGAACCACTACTCATGAAACATGGGTCAATGAGTTTGACTCGAAACTACATGGTTGAATCCTGATAGCAATATCATAATTTGACATGTTGTGGAAAAATACCTCCTACTTATCAATTGATGAGCTAAAAGGGGCTCTATTATGAATGGTTCATAAGGCACAACACTTGCTGAAGGTTTTGCAAATGGGTTAACAACTCAAGCAGGCTTAACTTTGGAGAAAACTCCCTGGTTAAGAGCGCTTGAGCTGGAGTAGTACTGGGATGGTGACCTCCCGGACGGACGATCTTCACCTCTGTGGAAGCATCACCTAGATGCAATGAGTGCTAAGTGGGCCAGATTCAATATCATGAGAGATGGAGTTTTGTTGAACCACTACTCATGAAACATGGGTCAATGAGTTTGACTAGAAACTACACGGTTGAATCCTCATAGCAATATCATAATTTGACACGCTGTGGAAAAATACCTCCTACTTATCAATTGATGAGCTAAAGGGGCTCTATTATGAATGGTTCATAAGGCACAACACTTGCTGAAGGTTTTGCAAATGGGGTAACAACTCAAGCGGGCTTAACCTTGGAGGAAACTCCCTGGTTAAGTGTGCTTGAGCTGGAAAGCTTACGATCTTTGGGATGGGTGACCTCCGGGGCCGGACTTTGCTTCACTGCATGAGCATCACCTAGATGCAAGCCGAGTCTTAAGTGGACCATTCAATATCATGAGATGGGTTTTGTTGAACCACTACTCATGAAACATGGGTCTATGAGTTTGACTCATAAAACTACACGGTTGAATCCTGATAGCAATATCACAATTTGACACGTTGTGGAAAATACCTCCTACTTATCAATTGATGAGCTAAAGGGGCTCTATAATGAATGGTAGAGACTCTATTATATGAATAGTTCATAAGGCACAACACTTCAGCGAGTTTTGCAAATGGGGGTAACAACTCAAAGCGGGCTTAACCTTGGAAAACTCCATGGTTAAGTCTTGAGCTGATCTTGACTCTTGTATGGGTGACCTCTAGGGATGGACCGATTAGCACCCACCTCTGTGAGGATCACTAGATACAATGAGGTACTAGAAGTGGACCATTCAATATCATGAGAGATGGGTTTCCTTTGAGAACCACTACTCATGAAACATGGGTCAATGAGGGAACATTTCGAAACTACCTTTATTGTTGAATCCTAATAGCAATATCATAATTTGACATGCTGTGGAAAAATACCTCTACTTATCAATTGATGAGCTAAAGGGGCTCTATAATGAATGGTTCATAAGGCACAACACTTGCTGAAGGTTTTGCAAATGAGGTAACAACTCAAGCGGGCTTAACCTTGGAGAAACTCACAGTTGGTAAGCGGAAATGGCAAATCTTGGGATGGGTGACCTCCCGGGACGGCCCAGTGCTTCACCTTTGTGAGCATCACCTAGATGCAATGAGTGCTAAGCGGACCATTCAATATCATGAGAGATGGGTTCTTGTTGAACCACTACTCATGAAACATGGGTCAATGAGTTTGACTCGAAACTACACGGTTGAATCCTGATAGCAATATCATAATTTGACACGCTGTGGAAAAATACCTCCTACTTATGAATTGATGAGCTAAAGGGGCTCTATTATGAATGGTTCATAAGGCACAACACTTGCTGAAGGTTTTGCAAATGAGGTAACAACTCAAGCGGGCTTAACCTTGGAGAAAACTCCCTGGTTAGGAGTCGCGGCGAGAATAAAGCGATGCGGATGCCAGGTGACCTCGGAGACCGAAGACCGAAAGTAAAAGCTACGTGAGCATCCGCCTGTAATGAGTGCTGAAGTGGACATTCAATATCGCGCCAGAGAGATGGGTTCTTGTTGAACCACTACTCATGAAACATGGATGGACGGGTTTGGAGGCACGAGGACTGAATCGCGGTGGCAACAATGGTGGCTGGAAAGATATCGGTGTGAGCTGGAAGGAGGAAACCAAGATGGTATAAAGGGCACGGCAGCATGTGGGTTTTGGAGATGGGAGATTAACAATCAAGCGGGCTTAGCACTTGGAAAACTCACAGTTAGGATAAGCTTGAAGCTAGGCATCTTGGGATAGGTGACCTCACGGGGCCAGACGATGCTTCACCTACATGAGCATCACCTAGATGCAATGAGTGCTAAGTGGACCATTCAAATATCATGAGAGATGGGTTCTTGTTGAACCACTTACTCATGTGAAACATGGAGTCAATGATTTTGACTCGAAACACCGCAGTTGAATTCGATAGCAATATCATAATTTGACCGCGGCGTAGAAAAATACCTCCTACTTATCAATTGATGAGAGCTAAAGGGGCTCTATTATGAATGGTTCATAAGGGGCAACACTTGCTGAAGGTTTTGCAAATGGGGTAACAACTCAAGCGGGCTTAACCTTGGAGAAAACTCCCTGGTTAAGTGCGCTTGAGCTGGAGCAGTACTGGGATGGGTGACCTCCCGGGATAGACCAGTGCTTCACCTCTGTGAGCATCACCTAGATGCAATGAGTGCTAAGTGGACCATTCAATATCATGAGAGATGGGTTCTTGTTGAACCATTACTCATGAAACATGGGTCAATGAGTTTGACTCGAAACTACACGGTCGAATCCTGATAGCAATATCATAATCCTTTCCCTTGTCTACTTTGGAATTTCCAACTTGCCTTTCTCTTGTACAAATGAAGAGGAATTGATTTCTCTTCCTTTTATGGATTCTTTGCATGCTGCTTGGAGTTCCAACTTGATGAGCAAATCGTCTTTAGATAAGGGATTAGAAAAATTAGGATATATCTAGAAATTGTTTAGGTAATGATCACAAAGAAATAATAAGAACATGTCATATTAGTTCTGACAGTGGAAATATTGAGGACATCTCTTCTTATATTCCGCTTTGGAGCCCAGAAATATGGGCCAGATCCAGAAATGTTAAAAGCAAATATTTTGTATCTGCTTCTCCTGAACCGATCTATTCCCCATCAAAAATATTTAGTCATGTATCAAAACCATCTGAAAATCAGTCAAATGTAGCTTCAGAAGTTAGAGTTCCATGCAAGCCGCTCTCATCGGTTTTAAAAAATATAAGAGATTGTTTGCCCCAAATCAGGAAAAGATTTCAGAAAATCTTTCTTTTTTCTGCCAGAGAATCAAGCGATAGTTATTTAACAACATCAGCAGCTTCACCTTCTCCTACATCTCTCATAGGGTCTTATTATAAATAATAGTGACACACAAGATTTTGCACAAGAATGGATATTCCATATTATACTTTTTCCTTAAATGAATCTTATCAGGTTCTGGCAGCAAAGACATGGAAAGTAAATAATAGTGACACAGAAGATTTTGACTGGATAGCCTATATACATTTCACTCTAGCCACATGATAATAAGAAAACAAGTAAAAATTAATCTTGTAATTTATATTGATTAAATTTTAAATAAATAAAATCAAATTTAATAATATAAATATTTTTACCACTATTTTAATATTTTAGTTCATTTGTATAGTAATCTATATTCTCACTAAAAATTATAACTAAAATAAATCATATTATACATAAATAAAAATTATGACAAAAAATATAATTCTTAGGAAAAAATTAATAATAAAAAGAAGCTTTCAAATTTTATTAAAGTATAAACATATATATTTTTCTAAAAATGAAACCAAATAGAAAATTTAAGTCACCGTAAAATCTTGATGTATCTGATCATTTATATTCTGATCTATCCTAGTCTCCTTAATCATTGTTGTCAAAAATGAAAAGAAATAAAAAAATTTCCAAATTAAAAATAATAAGAATATTAGAAAAATATAATTATCACACAAAAAAATATAGGGAATCTTTCAATTTAGACTAAATAAATTTAAAATAAAATATTAGAGACTATCAAAGTTAAAAAAAGGTTTTGATTTGTTGAAGAAAAATATCACCAAAACTTTATTTTTACACAGAGAAAAATTCCCTATACTTAAGAGAAGAACGAGGATTCATAAATTTTAGAATGGGGTGGATTTATTTTTACAACTTGTTTTCGTGAAACAATTATCTTCACATAGTTTAGATCATTGTGATTTGGGCTCTAAAAAGAACATTGTTTGCTTTGTTTATGGCAATAGGTCTATGCCCTCCCCTTAACTGGGTGATCAGAATACCAGAACTGCCTTTTTTTAAATTCATGCAATTTTACATGCTTTCTTAAATCCTTTAGAGGTTCTACTCTTGTGGGAAAAAGTACTCACCCAAGAGGAACAACCCAAGTGGGTTCAAACCAAAGCCAAGTTATTCCACCCCATTCTAAAAGTTAAAAAAAGGTTTTGATTTGTTGAAGAAAAATATCACCAAAACTTTATTTTTACACAGAGAAAAATTCCCTATACTTAATTGCATATATCTCACTTATGTATATTAGATTAATAAAATACCAATAACTTGTGATATTTTATATTTCATGTCAACAGTAGACATACACTACATTTAATGATAAGTAAACAACAAATTTAAAATAAATTTGAAAATTCACATTATATTTATATTCCTACACTAGATACTTTCAAATTAAGGTAAATTGAAACAACACCTTTGATCCATAAATGTATGTACAATATATTTGTATTTATTTATATCGTACATCACAAATGAAAATGAAAATATTGCAGCTTTTTCAAATTTCGTTTCTGCTTATGAATCCTCGTTCTTCTAAGAAACGAAGCGCAGTTGTTATCCTGTGACAGATTCGTGTACAATTATATTCTATCGGATTGAAGTTAGTTCGAAGATTCTTTTTGCTTTTCCTACGCATCAACTGGCAGGCTATAGCATAAATATCATGAGCTTTGGCTGCACATTCTTCTGTATCTGATAAATTAAAAAGATTGTATTAAAAAAGCTTCAAAACATAAAGAAAACATATTAACAATCAATTTCTCTAATTCATATATATTTATTAATAAGAAGCTATTTCTTTTATAAACAACATTGGAAGATTATAAAAATTACCATAATAACCCAAGTGAATATTATGATATGCAGCTAGCCACCTTATGCGAGAACCATTTCTGTTAGGTTTCCTGTCAAGATATGAAATCATAAGAGTCGGACAGCACTTTATAATCATTGTTCTAGTTTAAAAACTAGATATATAGATTTAATAATTTGTTTTTATTAAATTTTTAAAAAAGTTTTTAAGAGATTTTGAAATTCACACTAACAGAACAACAATTTTAACACAGTGAAAACAGAATGGTCTAAATCATACAAAAATGACTTTCACAAAAGATGAGATATTCAAACAAGACAAATAATCTAATCCGGTAAAGCTTAAACAACACACTTTAAGCTTTGACTTGCTTACATGACCCTATAGAAATCACATTAGCTTCTACAATAAGACCCACCCATTAATGTGAGTTCAGATGAACTTCCTAAACAAATCAAAACTTCCAATATACTGTTTAAAACAAAATCAACAATAATCAAACTGATAAGTAGCAGGTATTTTCCACAGCATGTCAAATTATGATATTATTATCAGGGTTCCGTGTAGTTTTCAAGTCAAACTCATTGACCCATGTTTCATGAGTAGTGGTCCACAAGAACCCATCTCTCATGATAATGAATGGTCCACTTAGCACTCATTGCATCTAGATGATGCTCACAGAGGTGAAGCAATGGGCCATCTCGAGAGGTCACCTATCCCAGTGGATCAATGATTACTAATGGGATGGGTGACCTCCCGGGACGGCCCAATGCTTCACCTCTGTGAGCATCACCTAGATGCAAAGAGTGCTAAGTGGACCATTCATTATCATGAGAGATGGGTTCTTGTGGACCACTACTCATAAAACATGGGTCAATGAGTTTGACTTGAAAACTACAGAATTGAATCCTGATAGCAATAACATAATGATAATTTGTTGATAGAACAATCTGATTCTAATTTGCTTACATGTTAATTGCCTACATATTTAAAAATTGTTATAAACTTAGAGATAGTGTTAACCTTTGTACTCCTAAAAAGCTAGACTTGCCTCTGCCCTGGCGTTTTCTGTGAAAGGCGTTCTCATGGCTGCCCACAAAGAAATTATCAACCTACAAATCAGATACATTATTCAGCTTTCACATGAGATTGTGATGTTAAATTACTAATAGAAAATGAGTTCAAATTAAACAAAGAAAAATATGAGTACAGTATTTAGTTTACTTGTGGCTTTTTTATGAACGCTATAAAGAAGTTTTACAGAGTATTAAGAAAACAAGCAAGGGGGGAAGTACCTCAATCTGGACGGGTTCTTCTTGAAGAAGTGCAGCCACGATTACTTTCTTTGCCTCCGCTATTGGAAAACTAACAATTAGATTGAAATCATGTAAAGAATACATAACTACATTATTATAGAATTCTTAAGTAGTAATTATACCATCTTCAAATTTCTGCTCCCACCAAAGCCTCTGGTTGTCATTTGTGCCTTCTGGAAACAGAAGATTTTAAATAAAAATAACTGATCTGGCCATCAGCTTAACGTCTACTTATTTATGATTTGTGGTAATGAAAAACATTGATCTTATACTACGCATTTGCCTGACAACCACACATTTTGTCAGCGAACTGCTCTATATGTTGTTTTAACATCATGAAAATTTACCTCTAGAAGCTTTCTTCAAGAATACAGACAGCTCCTCCTTTATCTTCTTATCTATTCTTGAAAATTCAAAACGCAAAAATCTTAAGATGTAAGATTTTGTATATATCTATGAATGTTTGGAACGAAATCCAATAGGCTTTATAGGTTTCTAAAACCTTAAAAACATCAAAACATGAGCAAAGAGAGAGCATAGAGTTAAACTAGCGAAGTTTCCAAGTATATACAAGAGGCAAATATAAAATCTAAATTACCACGTAAAGCGTTCTGCAAATCTGATATTATGTTAGTCCTCGTTGTAAGACCGCCTGCCTTAGATGTTTCTCCTGCACAAAGTTGAATTAATATATTTTAATTAAAAGAGGTAAAAATTTATTCAAATAAAAATAGAGCATTACAAAGTAAGAGTATTACATACTTCTGTTTATCTCCACTAATTGATCCAATTTTTGTGACAAATCTCGGGGTAATTGACCCCTTTCCACAATATGCCAATCTTGCAAGTGATCAGAAGCCCATTTAGCCAAACAATCTGCAACCCCATTCCATTCTCTATGCAAGAAAGAAATAGACTCCAAGGAAGCACACATACTCAATTCCATTGGATTCTCATTGACCTCTGTAGGAAAAAAAACTAGCTAAATAGATATAACTTACTAGCTACATGATTATTGCTTCACTTCTGGTTTGGCTAATGAAATTCACACTAGAAACCTTTAAAACCTAAATAAAAATAATTAAAATAAAAAACCAGTAAAAAATATGAAAGAAATATAATTATCACAATAGCAATAAAAATTCAAAACCGATAACTCTGATAGGGAAGACATTGTACATCCTTCATCTCAAAGACTCATATTTCCTTCAGATCGTGTGTCCATATTTGTTTCAAATGTATTGCATTTAAATCCAAACTATAAGAAAGTATAAACATTTACATTTTTCTAAAACTAAAACCAAATAGCAAATTTAAGTCACCTGCACAATCCACCAATTGAATTGTAGGCTTAGCAGGACCATTTGCAGGTACTTGAATTTCAGCATTACCTCCCTCTTCAAATAGGTTGCCAATTCTGTCAAGTTCTTCTAGTGTACCCAAGTTTCCTTCAATAGGCTCCTTGAATGGTTCTAATGTTGATTCATCCAGCCCCCAAAGTTCTGACATTGAAGGAATCTATGTACAAGAAGAATACCAAATTTCTATTATTAAGGAATCTCTGTCAAGAATAATAAGAAATAAATCATTTAGTCTGCTTAACCATCTACCTGCAAATATTGTAAAGTTGATAGAAAATATTATCAATTTTACTTATAGTGCATGAATTAATAGTATCAACCACCAAATACATAAAACTCAAACCTTGAAAGATCTTAATCCAACAATGAATAATAAATGAACATATAAACATAAACAATAATAAAACAATATTACCATAATTCATATGTCATGGTTGAATCACCTTCATTGCTCTTCTCCATTTTGCTTTATATGCTTTCTCGCCTCAGATTTGTAGTACGCAAGAATAAACCTAGTAATAGTGACAACAAAATATCAAAGATATTGGTTGTCTAGGGTTTGAAATGAAAGGGATAGGTCTCTTTTATAGAAACCCGAATATAAATGAAAGGCTAAGATTAAATGGTGAAGATCAATGGATGAGATTGCTTTGAGAACTAAGGAAATAGGGTTAGGGGAAAAGTAGGGTTTAGTTAAGGATGGACAGTGGAGATTAAAAGGTAATGAAATGTTATCAAGGGTGGAAATTAATTGAGATAAGAGATAAGACGAAACAAAAAAAGAGGTGGTTGTAGTAAATTAAATAGGTATAAAATTATTTAATTTAGGAGGGAAAATGAAAATTTAATTAATTACAACAATGATTTAATTATAGGAGAGAGAAAGTTGAATTTTAATTAAAATAATTGAAAACAATTATTTAATTAGAAAGTGGAGGAAAAAAGATTCATAAATAATAAAAATTAATTATTTACTATCGTGGGAGAATAATTCAATAATTAAAATAATTATTTAATTATAGTAGGAAAAAGAATATAAATAATTAAATAAATTAGAATTTATTTAATTATAGAGTGAAAGGATTAATTAGTGATGTAATTAAATAAATATTAATTAGGGAAAGTGAATTAATTAAATAATTAAAATTATTTAATTAATATAAGAAATATTACTTTAGACCATAATTAAATAATTCATTTTGCCCCCTCTTTGACACAATGTGAATTAGCTAAATGTTGTAAAAATTATAGTGGATAAGACATTTATAGCAAAAATATTTTAGCTTCAAAACCTTGGATATTCACATTAGGGTTTGGGACTCAAAATTGGATGCATTCTGTATCTAAAACTGGTCATGGTTAATCAAGTTTGTTATTTAATTAATCTTCTAAAGTCATCTACATATAAATAAATTTAATTATTTATTTATTTACTTTATAATTCTTCTACCTTAATTAAAAAAATAACTTTATTTAAAATTATTACCATCTTCCATATTCCTCTTAATTAAATTAAATAAATTTTATAATTTATTTATATTAATTGTCATATTATTCTAAATTTGAATATTTGAATTCAAATAATGGAATATTCCTCCAAACACCTTTTTCATCTCACAGTTAAATTAAATATTACAAATACATTTTTTACTCCACACATAATTAAATATTTTTAATATTTAATTAATTTCCATTTTATCTCACACATAATTAAATATTAATTATTTAATTATGAAAAATTTTAAATTCATTGCCACATGTAATTAAATATTTATTTAATTATGGAATTTATCTTCAACTAACTGCTCAAATGACAACTTTCCTTCAATTTTGAGTGGAAAAGATTGTGTAGGAGAAAACATCTTCCATTATTCTCTCAACCTTCTATCTTTTTCTCAACTTCCAAATCTCTCATCGTTCATCTTGACAAGCTTGATTTCAACCATCAATCTTTTCCAATTAGATTCTTGCCTCCAAAAACCTATAAATAGAGCCTCTTGGTGAGTTGAAAACAATCCTAGATTTTGTGAATTTAATGCTATTATTATAGTTGCATTCTAATTAGCATTTAGCAATATTTTCAAGCATTTTTATTTCAAGTTCATAGCATCTTCATTTTCACATCTTAACTTAAATCATTTAGCAAATAGACATGCATTTTGCATAAGCTTGTTCTTTGAAGTTGCCATTCTAACAAGCTGCTGCTTACACCAAGGGCCAGTACTTGCAACGAATCCTTGGAGATAGAGCACAATAAGACGCTTTTGAAGGAGTTGTTATTTTATGAGTTTTCTTTACTTTTCAATTAATTTCCTTTGATTTAATGTCTTATTGGTGTGTTGGTTTATATTTCTTTAATTAGCTCACTTATTCGAACACACATTTTTGGTGCCCACTATGGGGCCTTCCCCCATTTTTAACATCTACTTGCAAGTTTTCTAATAGGATTTTGCATTTTGAAGTTTGGCTTTTTAGAAAAATTTATGCTTTAGCGCATCCGTTCAATATTTCAGCACACATGAAAAAAAATAAGTCCATTTGTAGACTATTTTAGTGCTTCTATGGGTTTTTCAACGCATCTGGGAACCTTTTCAGTGCATCTGAAGATTACTTAAGCACATATAGGGAAAATAATGGTGCATAAATTTATCTTAATTCATTAAAATTTTGTTAATTTAAAAAAAAAACATTTTTAGATTGGCACATTTAGGATTTCTTTTAGCACATTTAAGGTTTTCTGCAACACTTTTGATGTCTTTTTTAGCACATTGACTAGTTGTTTTAGCGCATATGTACGATCTTTTAGCGCATGCAGATTGTAACTAAACAAGGTTTTGAGTCTAACGTCTTTCACAGACAAGACCTTTTCTAGCTTAAAAAGAACCAATCTAGGATAGTCACATCTGGTTTTAAAATGAAGCAATCTAGGATAGTCACCACACAATGATTTTTTCGGTTAAAATAAAAAACTTGTTTTCATGAAGCAATTATCTTCACGTAGTTTAGATCATTGTGATTTGGGCTCTAAAAAGAACATTGTTTGCTTTATCTATGGCAATAGGTCTATGCTCTCCCCTTAACTAGGTGATCAAAATACCAGAACTGCCTTTTTTTTAATTCATCCAATTTTACATGCTTTCTTAAATCCTTTAGAGGGTCTACTCTTGTGGGAAAAAGTACTCACCCAAGAGGAACAACCCAAGTGGGTTCAAACCAAATCCAAGTTATTCCACCCCACTCTAAAATTTAAAGCAAATCTGGGGAAACCCATTTTTGTTGGAAGTGTGCAAGATAACCATCCCCAAAACCATTGTTCTAAAGGTTGGGAGGTCTCATGAGGGAGTTTATTATTTCCGCTTTGAATGGAAACCCTTACTGCGAACCTTAGTGTAGAAGCTAGCTGAATCAATATTCAAACATCATAATAATCACAGTGCAAGGGGAGGGGAAGAATATGCCCCCAAGATACTCACCATATAACTGCCAAGGATTGTTTGCTAAGGGGATCTGGTATCCACTTCCATCACTCTAAGTACACACCTGGTAAAGACAAAAACACGGGCACCCCTTTGGTGGTGACACGGCTGTGTGAGTTGACCAAATTCTAAGATGTGGGTTGTTGATTATTATGATGACCTACTTGAGCACTAAGAGTGAGTCTGCCCGAATTGTATGTTCTGTGCTAAATATGTGAAAATGCTTTTTTTGAAAATATTTTGAACATATACTCATCTAATCCTTTCCCTAAATGTATATGGAATTTTTGTCTTTGTGGAAACCACTTGGAAGTTGGCATGTTGAGTTGGCTAAGGGTAATTGAGTTGTATAAATCCCTTATTTGGTTTCTTAAATAATTGGAAATTGGTTTGAGACATGGATTCATATTTTTTAGGATGATTAGAGGTAGGTTTCACTTCATGACCACTAACAAAATTTTGGTAATCATGAAAGGATGTACACAAGTGTATAAAGGAGGGAAATTTCATTATCCCAATCTTATCTCAGATCCTATGTTGCAAATTCTCAATGAACATTCATTGGAGATCAGGATCGAGAATCTTAATGTTGATTTTTGAGTAAAGCGATTGATAATGGGAGATAAAAATAGTGACCTTTGCATCATTCCTTTGCTTACATTTCATTAAATCTACTAAGGTCGTCTTTGGACCCATGTGCACTTCAAAGTGGTTGACAAAGGAATCAACAAGTTTATTGAATGGACGTGTTTAGTTATTTGGTAAGGAGCAAAACCATTCCAAAACAAGTATCCTTTAAGGATCTAGGGAAGATTTTAGCCAAGATTTTATCCTCAAAAATGAAGTCACTACATAAGGTTGTGTATGTGGAAACATGGCTAGTATTGGGTCTCCTTTCCCACCATATTTCTCAAATCTAGGAATCTCTATACCTTGTGGCATTTTTTGTTCTCAATATCACCAAGGAGAAAGGGTTTCTTTTGACATATTGTGAAGGTTGACCATTTTGACTTTGGTTTAATACGTGTTTAGTTATTTAGTAAGGAGAAAAACCATTCCAAAACAAGTATCCTTTAAGGATCTAGGGAAGATTTTAGCCAAGATTTTATCCTCAAAAATGAAGTCACTACATAAGGTTGTGTATGTGGAAACATGGCTAGTATTGGGTCTCCTTTCCCACCATATTTCTCAAATCTAGGAATCTCTATACCTTGTGGCATTTTTTGTTCTCAATATCACCAAGGAGAAAGGGTTTCTTTTGACATATTGTGAAGGTTGACCATTTTGACTTTGGTTTAATGTGATTTTTTTTGTTGGAGGGATGCAACATTTTGCAAAATTTGGTTAAGGATGGGATTGTTGGTTTTGTTTTGAGATGGAGGTGAATAAGTTGGAGGTGTATATGCATTTGCAGGGAAAGTGAATTGTGAATTTGTGCGGGATATGGATTAGGAGATATGAGATTTAAATGCACAAAGCTAAAGGGGTTCCTAGTGGAAATACCTAAGGTAGTATTGATATTTTTTAGTTGTTCATTATCAAGCATTCTCCTCATGTTATCAATGACAGGAATTGCAGTACCAACAATGTATTCAAAACTAACAAAGTTTTGCAATTTCTCTAAATCTTCATCCATTTTTCTTAGTTCTTCTTCAAGGACATTAGCAACCATTGAGTCAATATCAATCACATTGGTTGTGGGTAGGGAGGTCATGGAAAATGAGGCATGAAAGCTATGGTCCATAGTGGGTTGACTAGTATTAACACTATGAGTGAAAGAGTTGGAAAACCCAAGATCAATAGTGAGTGATGTATCGGGCGATGACATGAGTCTTGAACTACGTCTCACAATAGTATTGGTAATAAGAAACTAGTTTGTGAAGCTCATACTAGTTTCACCAAGCCTAGGTGGACCGAAAATGAAGAATAGCTTATAGTTAAATACAATTAAACACCCTAGGTAGAATATGAAGTGCAATGCAAGTATGTAAATAATCTATATCAATTTTTAGATTTTAAACAAGATAATTTTTTTATTATATTATGAAAAAACTTGAAAATATTTAAAATCCCAACTTCTTTATATTTTAAATGCACTTGAATTGACCAATTAACCTTAATTATGAATAATTGCAAAAAATAAAAAATATAGAAACTGAAACAAAAATCTAAATGCAAAAACATAGAATGCAAACAGAGAATTTTTAGTGCCTATAAATTTAGAAATAGGCCTGATTAGGGACTCATTTTTCCATGGGTGAATGGTTCTTCTATCAAGGTTTCTACAAATTGAAACATAAATTTTTGAGTTGATGTTTTTGTTTCTAGATTCTAGTTGCAAATAGGTAGCTACAGTTTTAGATTTATAGCAAATCAAATCTAAATGCAAGTTTAAAATGATGCTTTAAAATGACAAGGAAAGAGACCTAATTGAGATGTAATTTTGATTCAATTTTCTAATTTAAGTGATTGATAATTCAATGTTACGTAAGAACTATATAGAATGAGTCTAACACTATGCCATTTTTTGTGAATTTTTAAATTTTGAAAGGATGCAAAATGCAATTTAACACCTTAAAATGCAAATACAACTAATGTAAGTTTAAAAACCCTAAATGGGATGCAAAATAATTCAATACAATGCAAATTAATGCAAATCATAGATCTAAGGCTTAAATAAACTCCAAATTTTAGAATTTTGTTGTACAAATTCAAGTTCACCAAAATATAGATTCATGAGGCTAATTGGGATTCATTTTCCTATAGGAAAATGGGTCCTTGTGCAAAGGTTTAAAATCTAATTTTATAGTCCTTGGGCCATATGTCTGCACTATTGATTCCCCCATATCGCACTTTCAAAAAGCTAGAAATAAATTCAAGATCTAAGTTTTTGTGGCTTGACAACAAAGGTGACAAAAAATGCAACTTTGTAAAATTTCTTTTTTGAGATCTTCAACTTTTCTTCAACCTATGAACCTACACAAAAAGAAAGAGGGGATTTTTTTTTGGTGAATGTGGGTTTGCCTTGGTCAAACCCCATTTTGGTAATTAAACCTTGAAGTGAAATAGTGAAACATGAAAGGAATGATGAATGAACAATTGCTATGTTGCAACTCACCAAACCCTTGATTTAAAACCATTGAATGGAGATCCTTGAAGGACTTAAAATTGAATGAAATGGCTTGAATTGGATGTTGATTTTATTACTTGAATAGATGCTTGAATTCTTGAAACCTGCATCACAATGCTAGCTCAAAAAACATGCATGATTGTAAAATACTTTTACATGATGCTTGAGATCTTGATTATTTTTGTAGATGCTTGATAAATATGCTCTTCAATTCTCTTAACAATAATATTTTCTCTTACGATTGATATCTTAAAAAATAATTAAGTCCAATTTAATTGAGGAGACCCAAAAAAAAGTGTGAAAATGTAAAGGGTATGTACAAGATCATCATAGAAAAAGTAGGCCCTTAAGTGGCAAAAAATTCAGAAAAATTATAGTTAGGAAACTTGACATAAAAATTTGAATAAGTTATATATATTATTTAAAAAATATGTAAGAATATAATCTATAGCAAATTGAATGTAGTTTCTAAACTACTAGGTTTATTTGAAAAACAAAAATCTATTTGGTGAAAATTCAAAATTTCAATGAAGTAGCACTTAAATTTCAGGGAAAAAATAAGTAGATGTTTTTTTGACCACCCTAAACACAATAAAATGATAATTATTTTTATAAGATTTTATATATAAGTAGAGGACTCATGTCATGATGTGATGTATGTTTTTTGTAATTTTTTTCCAAGTAAATAATTAATTATGAATTTTTTATAACAACTTTTAAAAAATATAAAACCTTGTATATTTGGCCACCTTAACATCGTCAAAACTTCATAAAATTCATTTTTATTAAAATCCTATGTTATGTGAAGCATAAAATGTGACGCATGTTTCAAATTTAAAAAATGTGATACTGTTAGAAAGCTATAGATTTTTTTCAATCATCCTATCAATTAGGACTTTAGTCATAATTCAAATAGAAAATGAATAGTAATAATTTATTAAATTCAAACTAGATCATAATTTATATTGTGGAAAGCTAAGAATCTCCTTTAAAAACCCTTTTCATTTCATCAATTTTGGGTTAAAACAAAGTCGCCAGCCACATACCCTACACATACCCATCATATCACCACTTTTTGGCCCATCATGATCCTGCACATACCCTAAAGGAGTACATTTTTCTACACTACAATATATAATTTTATATGTTTGCATGTTTATATGTGAATTGAATATATTTCACTCTTTATTGAATTAAATATTTTTTTCTAGGAAATTTGTATGTTGATGTTGCACTTGAGGGGAATAAAGAGGATATGGAGTATTGGTTCACTAGATGTGTTGAAGAAAACATAAGTTGGTACATCCTAGAGTGGATGATGATAACTTGGAGTATCCAACAAGTTATGTGGTTGTTTTCATTTGGCTTCAAAAATATCCAATAAAAAAGAATGGTTTGCCTCCATTTGAAGACTATGAAAGACACAAGAAGATTATACATTACTCACATTGGATTTTGGAAACCAATATATAACTTTCAATGGATGATCATTAGACAATCATAGACGCATTACAAAAAAGAGAGGATGTAGATGGTATAATAGAATAAATAAATACAGGTAAGTATATAGTTGTGTATATATTTAATCGATAGTCTATATGTTAGTCTTAAGTCATTTCCTAATTATAGTTTAAAATTATTTTTTGTTTTAGGTCTTCCAAAACTATATGTATTATAAAAAAGACAATACATGCATATAATTTACAATTGAATTTGAATCTAGATACAAGTAACTATACAGTTCTATACATTTAATTGATAGTCAAAATATAAAACTAAATATTTCATCGTCATTTTATAAAAAAATTATAATTGATTACATATCCCCTTTAGCCATCATCTTAGGACCCCTTAAGCCATATACTCTTATCTACCCTTAATCCATCCTCTTGCATCCCCTTAAGTCACTCTCTTAATTCCCATTAAGTCATACTCTTAGGACCCCTTAAGCCATATCCTCTTAGGTCCTCTTAATCCATCCTCTTGCATCCTCTTAACTCATTCTCTTAACTCCCCTTAATCCATCCTCTTACGACTCCTTCATTCATATCGTCTTAGGTACCCTTAAGTCATTCTCTTAAATCCTCTTAATCCATCCTCTTTGGAACCCTTAAGTCATTTTCTACCTACTCTCCTCCCCATCATCTCATATCCCCCCTCTCTTAGGGTTTAGGATCAAGAGGGTATACATAGTATAGGGTTGAGGGTTGAGTGTTCAACCCTTGGGATTTATGTCCTAGGGTTGAATTATATGATTTAGGATTTAGGTTTTATGGTTGAAAATATATTTAGAATCATTTGAATCTATAATAACAATAGGGTTTAGGGTCAAGAGTGTATATCTTTTACGGTTGAGGGTTCATCCTATGGGCTTTAGGCCCTAGGTTGAGGGATATGGTTTATGGTTTAGCTTTGAGGGTTTATCCTATGGGCTTTAGGTCCTAGGGTTAATGGATATGGTTTAGGGTTTAGGTTTTAGGGTTGACAAGATGCTTAGAATTTAACAAATATATTATTAGTTAATGGTTAAGTGTTCATCCCCTAGGATTTAGGCCCTAGGGCTAAGGGATAAGGTTTAGGTTTTAGGATTAAGGGTTGACAAGATGCTTAGAATACAAAATCTATTATGGGTTGAGGGTTGAGGGTTCATCCTCTAGGATTTAGGTCTTACGATTGAGGGATAGGTTTTAAGGTTTAGGATTTAGGGTTGATAAGATGCTTAGAATAAGAAATTTGTTAAGGGTTGAGGGTTAAGGGTTCATCCCCTTGGATTTAGGGCCTAGGATTGAGGGATATGGTTTAGGTTTTAGGGTTTAAGGTTTAAGTTTTAGGGTTTAGGGTTGACAAGATGTTTATAATAAAAAATCTGTTATGGGTTGATGATTAAGGGTTCATCCCCTAGGCTTTAGGTCTGAGGGATGAGGGATAGGGTTTAGGTTTGACAAGATTCTTAGAATAAAAAATATATTATGGGTTGAGGGTTGAGGGTTCATCAGCTGAAAAAAATAAATCAGCCAAAGGAAACTAGGACAAAATACCCCACCCTACAGAAACAAGGGAAAACTAGTGAAAAAAACAAAGGGTAGAAACCCCTAGCCAACTACTCTAGAAATTCTTAACCAAACTCAAAGTAAACGAAAGGGAAAAAGGAATCATTTTCCATAAAACAACCACCTTACCAGTAATATGGAACTATGCCTCTAAAGGAGCATAGTCCACCTCAAAAGGAACTACAAAGGAGAAGGAAAACAAGAGGAAAGATCCTCCTAGAAACCCCCTAGAATAAGACTCTGCCTCAATAGAAGAATTAGAAAAAAATGAGTTGCAAAGGAGAAACAAAACCAAAAAAATGCAAGAAGGGTGTAAAGAAATTTTTCCTTTCAACTTTTCTTTGATTTTTGGTCCTTACTCTTTTTCTGGTTCAAGATGAATCCATGCCTAGAGAATGAAGACTACTCATGCATAAAGGTGTACAATGTGCCACATGGTGGTTGTATGAATTTATTTACATATCATTTTCCTTTCAGGTGTGGCGTGGGGTGCTTGTCAGCTTGGCGAGGATTTTCTTCAAAACCACTTTCATAAGTCTAAGATGACCTACTCACTTGAAACGTCATCCTTTTTTGTCAAGAAATTTGTCTTTTTGTAGACTGATATTTTGAGGTAGAGTTTGTCAGAGAGAAGGGCCAGTGTCTTGTTTTTGGGGTGGAACCTTTGAGTTGATGTTATCAACCTCTATGGTTGATCGATCATATTTTTTCCAAGTTGTGTTAAATTTGATTATTTTCTAACAGTTATCTTCACTAAAATAGTTGAGGCCATCAATGAGGTTGTTGGGACTTAATGAACAAAGATTGTTGTAGTCTAATCAAGATCTAAGATTAAATTGTGAGCTATCAGGTTCAAACATCTGGTAGTTTCTTCTTCTAGAATTTTTGTGGTGGTGTTCTCTTCTTCTGGTTACAAATAAGCACCAGAGGTATTAGTTAAAAAGTTAGAAAAATTTCTTCGAAAATATTTTCAAAGGATATAAATCTATTAGGGAATTTCTATTTTTTGAGAAGTAGAAGGGTTTTTACATAATACTACTATTCTCTCTGGAATGTTATGGCCTTTGTCAAATTTATTTTTCATATTTCATTCATGTTGAAACATTGTGTTAAAATTTTTTGTTGGTAGTTTGGATAGCTAATTTACATGTTGTTAAGCTTCTATGTTAAATGCTAGCTTTCGGAAATTGGATTATGTCTATTGAAATTTTCCATTTTTTGTAAAGGATTTTCCATATTATGTTGTAAAGGAAGAAGGATTCTGTAAATTTTTGAATTTTTTTGTTAATCTTTAGATTTTTTTATATTTGATTTGACCTTAATGGGTGCTTCACATGGATTCATTCATCCTTTTCCCAACAATGAAGGGTCTGCGGCATTCTGTGTCTATCATATCAGTCATGAGGAATAGTTAAGGTTTGAAATGTTGTAAAAGCTTTGGCACATTGCCATTTTTATATTTTATTCGCATTTCTTTCTACCTTTTTCTCCAAATAGAAAGAAAAG